>JAPMOR010092362.1:480058-526114 GCA_026543865.1 Argiope aurantia
CAAATATGAATCGCTAAAACAGCTCTCGTGAATTGCAACACATCGATTGGTGTGTAAATATATATTTTTTAAAAAATGATTGATGTTTATGCAAGAAAACGATGGACTCAGTATGAGTTGCTATAAACTGATTATTAAAACCGAATGACTCGGCGCGATTCGTCAGAAACTGATTAGTCTACGAATTTAAATTTCTGAAAACGAATTAATTTTATATAAGTTTCAATAAATTGTTGGTGAAATCATGAATTTCTAAAAGCCGGTTTATTCGGTTTGAGTTCAATGAACTAATTGCGAACATGGCTTTCTAAAAATCAGTTGATTCGTCACAACTTGATTGGTTTACGAAATTAAATTGCTAAAAACGGATAGATTCGATATGTTTTAATAAACTGTTTGATGTGAACATGTTTTTAAAAATTAGTTTATCTAGTATGATTTATCATAAACCGATTGGTTCAAGCATGAATTGTTAAATTCTCTATAAATAACATGATTCCTTTAGAGTCGCAGTAAATCGATGGTTTATGTCTAAGTTATAATTTGAAACAAATCAACTTTAATGGCACACAAAGTAAAAAGGAGTAAGTGAAATTAATTATATATTTGAAATACAAATGAAAATTCCGTTACTGAAAAACAGCAAGCATCTGAAAATAATATTTACGAATTACGAAAAAAATCTGAAGGAAATTTTAGAAGTCGCATTTTAAATAAAAGCATATTATTAAGTACGACGTACTATGAGTCAAAACCGAAGCTGCCAGAGTCAAAAACCAAACAACTGGAATATAATCCCTAAAAAATTTCAAGAGGATATGTTTTTTACCACAATCTCCAATATCTTTTAATTCCAAATTCCAACATTTCTTTCAGCTGCAGGAAATTAAAAAAAGAAACTGCCTCTCTATCACAACTAAAATTTTATTTTCCTTCTGATTGCTGCTTTAAAAAAAGAATTTTAAACGCATATAAAAAAACAAATTTTTTTAGACGACCGTGCCTCAGACTCGTCTTTTATTGCGCGGCACACGTTCTCCACTTTCAAATCAAACGGCTTTCTCCTCAAGAGCAACTCGATTTGACAGATTTGACTAAACAAATAAAGCTTTAAAAAGAGAAGGGGTAGACGCCCCCCACCTTTCTTTCCTAAGTAAGGAGAATTCCAATCGTCTGCTGCAAAGAGTTTTCGGAAGGAAAGGGGTCGAGGGGTGGACGAGGGAGATGAATTTTCATCGCACGCTCGACTAAAGTTCGAATCCGATAGTTGAAGTGCTCCGTTTAGAGCTCGGGATCTATAGGATTTTAATAATTCTTGGAAAGTTGGTAGTGACGTTTTTTCCGATCAGTAAATAAATAAGTAGAGAGAAATAAGAAAGTTACTTCCATCGAAGATGTTGAGTGCTATCAGCTTTTACTTTTCACTGGGTTTTTTTTCTTTCCTCGCATCTTGCCTTCCCTCTCCTGTTTTTTTTGCAAAATAGAACGACCTATTCGTAGATGGGAGAAAGGAGTTGATATTTTGGAAATGCCTTCGTATTCGTTTTTAGATTCTTCAGAGAATTTTTAGGTGATTTTAGTTAGAAGTCTGTTTTTCAGATAGAAGAATTATTATGTTTTTTTCCTTCTTATTCTTAGTTATTAGTTTTGAAAACTGTTATGCTCTGCTGATTTGAATTCTCGAGTTTGTGTTTTTAAATCCTGTATTAAGACCTTCAAAAAGTTTCGGAGCTTTTTAAATGTTTCCCCATTGTTATTGAATGATATCATTTCCTGCAGAACAAGAAGGGATTATCGTGTGATCATTTAATTAGAACGGAATGTATCCCCTTAAATATGTACAGTCTATGTGTGTAGTTTGTGATTACCAGCATTCAGAACTCCAAATTCAGTGGAGGCCATGCATTAATATTTCCATATTTTATATCAATTAGTAATAATAATAACAATAATAAATAACATATTGTAATACAATTAGTAACGTTCACAACTACCGTATCCTCCTTATCTCATCCTGTACTCGAGATAAAAAATATTGCTTGAAAAGCAACGATTCTCAATTTCTGAAGCAGTGCAACTATGAAGGCATTGGGGAAAATGGCATAAGGAGGCTTGTAATTCGCATTTATTACTTTGCATGATAGGTAGCGAGTATGCATAATTTACCTGATACTTACTTCAAAGAAACGACTATTAAATACTGCCTGCATTTTATAGTAAAATTTTTTTCAAA
This sequence comes from Argiope aurantia, assembly GCA_026543865.1. Taxonomy (NCBI): domain Eukaryota; kingdom Metazoa; phylum Arthropoda; class Arachnida; order Araneae; family Araneidae; genus Argiope; species Argiope aurantia. Next base: position 482,292 of record JAPMOR010092362.1, read on the forward strand.
CCTTTTTGAATGCTGCAGTAGATTCTTAGTAAGCTTCTCTTAAAACGACGGAAATGTCCCAACCTCTACTTTCTCCTATGATCTCGCATTATGACGTATTTTGTGTCTAATTTCGTCGTGTAATGCAATGTCGAAAAATTAACTTTGGAAATAATATCTATTGCCTTTAATTTGCTCCTAGATGTGACATTCTACGTTAACTAGATTTGATCTACAATTCTGGTGGTTAAACTAATAAATTCCATCCATTTACCTTTTTGAGTTCTCGTGTTTAGATGTACACTGACGAACAGACGGACAAAATTTCAGTAGACGAATTTCTCTATTACATTGTATAAAGACCATGTAGATAATTCCATTCATATGTATATATATTCTAATTAATCTTGCAAAAAATAACAAATGAATCGAGCTCTAGCTTCACTGTAACTTTAACTTCTGAATTTCCTGGAGTACTGTCTTTCCACTGAACCAAAATTCTGTGTTGGTAAATTCCTTTCTAAAATTAAGCAAGTTCCAAATGCTATCTCTTGAATTTCTCCCTTTATATTTGTTATGCTTCACCGTGCTCATTATGGCTTGTCAAAAATTCTTCATAATAGTTAAAAATTGTGCTATTTCGTTAAATTTTGTAGAATAAAAATTGTTTAAGAATTTCGCGCCTGCTTCTTTAAAACATGTTCAAAATATAACACCCACACGCCCGCCCGCACACTCATACACACACACTATTATACAAATTTACAATTTTTGTTCAGTTTTGATGAAATTTGGCACAAACACGTGCTCTTCAAGGTAAGAGAAATGTCTTTGTCTAATTTTCAGTACAAGAACTAATATATTAATCAATTTTTAAGCAACTTTTTGTTTTACAATTGTATTTTTCAAAAATATTATCACACAAAAATTATTTTTATTTCATCTTAAAAGCCCACATTATTAAATTTTTTAATTTTATAAATTTTTTTCCGTGTAATTTTTTTCTTCAATTTTAATAATTTTTTAAAAATATTAAATTTGATACATCATCTGTAACAATGTTTTTATTGTTATAATGAAATTTAAATCAATTTTATTATTCCATCAAACTATTGAATCTTGTATATATATATATATATATATATATATATATATATATATATATATATTTTGGATGTATTACTAGATGTATTTGTTTGTATGTAAAAATATATTTGTGCTTACTTACTTTGGACATGTATTGTAAAATAGGATTTTCTTTCCCACTTTTTTCAAATTATTTTAATTTGCACTAACAGTAATTTGTAGTAAGATGATTCCACCAAGTTCATATATTTTATTTTGACCTCAAGGTGAAATTTTAAATAGACGTATTCCATATTAATAGTTCAACAACCAGAAATGCCAGTATTTTCGAGCTAGCAAGCTGGTTGCTAAATGCGACTAGTTTCAAATATATTTCCTTTATTGTACAATTTTATATAACTCTTAATCGTATAACACTAAACTTCGTAAAAATCTACTATAATTCCAGAAACGATTTTTTTTCAGACTCGACAAGCTTTCAAGGATTTTATGAAAATAGATCAAAATTTTGAGGTCAAATTTTTAGTGATAACAGTGTTTTCCTTTATGTCGATAAAGGCAACAATTCAATAAGCCTGAAATAATTTAATAATTTCTTGCTGGACTAAAGGATATTGATGCAACATCGAAAATATCGTTCATTCAGAGTTCGATTGCATACCAAATTTTATCGGCGGTAATTCATTTTTTTACGAACCTCAACTCGGCGAAACGCCAAAAGAAGGCACATGAAATAAATTAAGCATTCCATTATTAGCTCACGACAAATTCTACGTGATAAACTTCTTTCATCCGAACATGTCGAACAGAACACCAGAAGAAAAAAAAAGAAAAAAAAAAGCCAATTTGCGAGGCAGGGGATAAAAATTGGGGATGGATGCACAATGAATATCCGATTCAGAGGAATGTTCAACTCGAGAATGGTCCCACCCTTCCGTGTCATCCTGGATGACTAACACCCCTTTTCAATCGAATGACCACTTCTAGCGAGAGAAAAAACATAAAAGTCGCCAAATATCTTACTTGTTTGTTGTTGGGAAGGGCGCGTTGCTCATTTTACGATCATTTAGCCCTCCCCAACCCCCCTTTCCTCCCTCTTTAGTGGCGGATAAAAAAGAAGATAAAGAAAATGCAAAAATATGTGTAAAGTTTCATCTCAACGCTGATCTGTGTTTTAACATGAGACGCATAATTCAAAAACGTCAGATCGTACCTTATACGAAAAGGAGTGCGGTCGTATGTGTTTAGGTAGTAAAAAGTTTTTTTTTTTTTTTTGTCTCTCCCTGGGAATGTTCCAAACGATTTTTTTTACAGCTCCCACCCCCATCAACTCCACATGACACGCTTTTCTCTTTTCCCTGTTGTATATGAATTGGGTTTTTGTTATCAGCATCAAGACACCAAAAGATTTTTTTCTCAACTTTTTTTCTTTGATGGGAAGGGGAAAAGGGGGGGCGGTTGAAATATTCAGAATTTGTTGCATTCGTAAAACGCGCGCCATGTTTGCAACTAGGGTGGAAAAAGAGTTACGATTATCCTGTGGGGCTTTTATCATTCTTTTCCTACCCTTAGTAGGGTGTGTGTTAAAGTGCATCCTGTAGTTATCGTTTCTAGAAGAACGTCTTCCGTGAACTTGTGTCCGGCAGAAAAGAAAATAAATAAAATCTTGCTCTTGTGCTTTTTTTTACTGTTTATGCATGATGCGATTCATGTATTTTCTTTAAAGATAAAAAAAAAGAAGGTACTTAAAGTTTCTATAAAAATTTCATTTTCCACATAATTCATTTACGATGTTGGGTATAAAAGACCCAACAAAAAAGTTTTTGAAGTGAATATATCAGGAATTTCAAAAGGAATTTCAATCGTAAAACTGAGCCTTTATATCACGATTCTTTTCTTCCTTACAATTTTAGGATATTCTTAAAATATTTCACTTTACTATTAAATTTGACTTCTCCTTTTTAAACTCGTATGTGTTTTTAAGATATACTTATTGCTTTAAAAACCAGAAAGGTCTTAATATATTTATACTTATACAATATGGTGTATTTTATGTTTAGCATAGGAATAATAGTTTAAACACTTTTTAATCTCGGCCTGTTGATTCTTTGGATCCTAAATTGCATAGAGAGATTTGATTTTAACATCACACGTAGTTTCATATATTAAGTGCTTTGAGTTGTTGAATTGTCGTATTCATAAAAGGACAGGCCGACAGATGCAATTCCAAAATAAGACTTTTCATATACAAAAGGGTCTAAAACATAGAGATTTCGGATAATCTCGAAGTCGAAATTTTTAAATAATCATATTACTTTCTTTTTTATGTGCAACAAAATAAAAAGCACATATTTTTATGAATTTAGATTGCATTAATAACTGTTAGCGGCATCTCAAATTAACTCTAAACGAAAAGCTACGAGTTACCACATCATAATAGTTCTCCACATTGCTATAACAGTTTCTCCACATATTTGGGCTGTAGGAGGATTTCCCTGAAATTTCTGAATTTTAGTTTTAGAAATTTAGCTATATTTCCGAGTATCGTTTACTGGCATTAAAATTGAAGCATTAACACATTTTGACTTTTATTAGATATATTATGATCGTACTGAATTCCATTTGGTACTAATAATAATAGTTACCACATTGGGGTGTGTTACTGTTTAATACGGTTACTATCGTCTTAAGTTGTTATTCTCTATTATTATTCAATAATTGTGAAACTCGATGGAAATCAAACTCCTTTTTTTAAGATTTGTTTTTAGGTTATTTCTGCATTTATATTTGGTCATTACTATATATATATATATATATATATATATATTATAATATATATTATAATATAATATAAAACTCTTATTTCAATTCTAATTAATTCAACTGAAGCTTTGTAACCGAGTGAAGGGATAGAAAAGCGCCGATGTAAACAGTTTCTGCTTAAGGATCCCTCTGTTTCTCTTATCAAGGTCGCCACGTGTGAAAAATTCCAATCATAATCGGCACGTGTCAGAAATCTCATGTTATATAAGACCAGTTGTAAAATGTTTATCAACTTTCCATCACTTCTTCTTGCGCTCTGTGTTGTGTGTGTCCGCGTCTCCTCTTGTAATTAAGTTATGCCTTCCAGGGAGAGATTAAAGAGAATAAAACGAAATTAAAAATGCAAAGTGTTTTCTCTATCATTGAACCTGCCTTCTTCTTTTGAAAATTATTATGATTACATTATATATATATATATATATATAATATACACTGGTGTGCAAAACTTAAGCAGCAGGTATGTTTTTTGCCATAATTTCACGAGAAATCATCTGAGAGACATGAAATTCAGAAATGAGATGCAGCATTTTGTTCTGAAAGAATGACGAAAGCATAGTAGCGCAGAAATGAATACAATGCATACAGTATGGAATCAAACAAAAAAAAGGCTTTATTGAACTCATAGTATCATTACATATGATTGTCTGTCCAAGAGGAAGAACAGCAAGCAGATGTTCTTTAGTATGGGATATGCCCTCCCCTTACTGCAATGGTTGCTTCGCACCGTCTCCCCATACTCAGCACCAGATTGTCCAACAGTTCTTGAGGTAAGAGTGCCCATTCCTCAATCAGCATCTGTTTAAGTTGTCGGGTGTTCCCAGGAGGATATAATCGTGCCGCAAGGCGTCTCCCCAAAGCATCCCACACATGTTCTATCGGATTTAAATCAGGGGAGCACGCCTGCCAATCCATTCGAGTGATATCTTCACTTTCCAGGAGCTCCTCGGAACAGACGCACATTGGGAAGGATCACCTCCTGACAATAGTGATCTCCAGTTACAGAACCTCTGTCGAAAACGTGGAGCTCAGTTCGCCCCTTCTTCATAATGCCTCCCCAGACGACAACTCCAGGACCACCGAAACGGTCTCTTTCCGTGATGTTACTGGGATGAAACCGTGTCCCGACCTCTCTCCAAATCAACTGGCGTTGGGAATCGCTTGTGGCACTAAAACGACTCTCATCTGTAAAGAGGACACGACTCCATTGATGAGATGTCCAGTTTTTGTGCTCCCTGCACCACTCTAAACGGTGCCGCCGGTTAGAAACTGTCAAAGGGATGTAGCGTTCAGGACGGCGGACGAATAGGCCACCTTTGTGAAGGCGTCTGGACACAGTAAAACGCAACACTTGTCGCCCCGTTGCTGCACACAGTTGCTGAGCAATGGCGCTTGCTGACTGGTTTCGGGTTCTTTTCGCCTGCAGGACGATACGTCGGTCATCCACTGCAGTTGTTTTCCTGGGGCGGCCACCACCAACCTTTCTCACAGCTGTACCTGTGGTTTGGAAGGCATTCCAAGCGCGCGAAACGACACTTTTGTTGATTCCGAACTGTTCAGCTACACTGGTCACACTACGCCTCTCCTCCAGCTTTCCGATCATTCTTCCACGTGTGAAATCGTCCAGGTGATTTCTGCTAGCCATATTTCACGAATTAACTCACTTGCAATTGCAGCGAATGTCTTTAATTGCGTCTCCGTCCTTCCTTTTATTGTAGTGTTGAGCTGCGCGCGCCTTCCGCACGTGTTTTGCGTACGCTCACGTCGCCTGTGACGTTTTGTTCCTGATATTTGCATACGCATGACCTTTCTCTTGAATTACGTGTTCATTGTACTGATCGCAAGAACTGCTTTTCGGCAATTTCATGGCTATCTGCTTAAAATTTGCATTGTTGCTTAAGTTTTGCATACCAGTGTATATATATTGAAAAAATATATCTTGTTTTATCTTTTAAGGATAATTTTGAATTTGGGATCCAAAATTTCACTATAAAGTTTGGCTTCAAGATCATACATCGCTTTATTTATTAAATTTGTTGAATTTTTGAGTTTTATATTCAAAAACTCTTGAATTTTTCAGCATGTCCCATGTTGGACTTTATGCAAAACATTACTATACTACACATATCATCAGTATTCTGTCACACTCTTAAAGACACTGAAATCATCAAACTACAAACGCTTCAGGACAGCCCCATCAACGTAAATCCGAAATTAATTTGTTCCTTACCTCAAGAACGATCAGAATTTCAAACGATTTTTTTTTTTTTGCTGTTTCACTACTCCCTTCTTTCTGCTGTATGATTACTAAACTATAAGAGGAGGGTGAGGGTGGAACAGCCCTCTCTGACAGCCTCCCATCCCTCCAGCTTGCTAAAAAAAAGAAGCCCACGAGGAAGATGAGGAGGAATGACGGAAGATACTGACATCTCGCTTAATCTCTTGCTTGGCCGTCCATCCCACCAAAATGCAAGAGTGATAAAAACTGACTCTTCTACCCTCCCCGTGCCTTTGGCGACAAGTGATAAGGGGGATTGGCGGGAGGAATTTTGATGGAAAAGCCGATTGCATCGAAATCTCGCTTGGCTGGATATCTGGCGCCAGGCGGGCGGTAAAAGGTTGATGGAAAAATGCAGGTTTGGAGGAGGATCGTAGAAGGGAGATGGGGGCCTTAGTGGAAGTTCTTTTTATTTTATTCTTTTTGTATCTGACCATCCCACTTCTGACTGTATCCATCTAGTATGGAATTTTTCCGTCTTTAACCCAATTTCATTTTGTTGGAGAAAGGGAGAATGTGTGTAATCCGTTTTTGAAAGATCTTTGCGTGCCGTCCTTGGATGAAGGTGGGCGGATATTGGGGATGGATGTTTAGCATATGAAATATATCCAGATCCATGGAGGTGTTGGCATCCCTTCCCCTGCAGGTGTTTCATATGCGTAAAAAGGGCTCTGAATATTCCTGGGCATCTTGCAGCTTTCAATTTAAGATAACATATGACTTTTTTTTGTAGCTTGATGGTAACATATTGTTCAAAGTATTTCATGTTGCATATTTAATAAACCGTAAAATGTTATTGTTAGAATGAAAGATAACATATGTTTATTTCTACAAGACGAGTTTCAAGAAATTCTCATGGAATCCAATCTTTGTGAAAGACAAAATGCCTTATTCCATCTGATTTAAAACTTTTCTATTCTGAAAAAATTCTGCCTTGTGTAGGAATGATCGATTCGCCTATTAATGCGTCTTCTGCAGATTTTTGAATATTTATATATCATCTTTGCATTGTCATTCAAATCTTAAAAATTTAATTTTTAAAGTCTTTTTATGATCTATACTTGCTGTTTAAAGATATATGTTATAAAACTTGGTTACAAACATATAAGCATTTTTAATTTTGCTTATATGCCCCGTGAAAGTCTTAACTATCTAAAATTACATATTTCTCTGATAGTTTGAAAGTATTTTGTGATTATTTATTCAAAAATTTTAATAATTTTAAGGGAAAATTTCAAAGAAAACATTTTTATCTCTCTTTTTTTTAATTAATTATAACAAAATGTATATTTGAGTTAACACCACCACTTATTTAATACTTTTCTTACACCACTTCATTTAAAAGATAAAACACTTGCTTTAACTTGTGTGCCGTGCTTATGTTTACTTTTTTCGAGCTTCATAAAAAAATGTTCAATAAGCGCTTTTTTTCCGGAGACTTCCGGTTTCAAAATTATAAAAGCCAAAATATGATTTCCAACATTCGCTTATTATTCTTTGAAACTTGCAGTTAATATGTAGTGCTGTTATATGTACAATACTTCAAGAATGGTCAAGAAGTTGAATGTTTTAGAGATTTTGATCTAAACATAAACATTTTTTATTTTCTGAAGATTTTAATATAATATTTCATCAATTTAAATTTATGTCAAAACTTCAATAAACAGTGATTTGATTTTTTCCTCCCTTTATTGCGAACTTGTTCAAGATGTAGACATTCCAACACTGAATTTTGTATTTGTACCTACTATTTCATTATTTTTCTCCTTATTTCTTTTTTTTAATATTTTTTAAAATTTTATTTTCATTTATAGTCATAATGACTAATATTTTCATTGGAATGATCTCTATTGTATTTTAAAATAAGCACGATAATAAAATAAAAACAACTTTTTAAACATTTTCTTTGGTCATAGTGGCAACGCGTAAATAAATGCTTTAAAAATTAACATATATATAACAGTGAAATATATATATAAAGAGAAAGAGAACGGCAACGCCTATGTTGTTTATTAATTTTTTTTCTAAGTATGGCTGTGTTATTTAATAATTTTGTGGTATGAGGTGATAAATCGAATATGTGTTTAGATACAGATTTATAATTTTGTCATACAAGCAGCATTATAAATTTCATCTTTTTACTTTTTGAGCTGACAATATTCCCATACCCATAAACGGATAATACTACCAAAAAGTGGTGGTAGCATAAAGATTTATCAAAACCTTAAAAGTTCCTTTTTTTGATGGTCACGATGCTTTTTCTCTAGGTATGCTTTGTGTATAAAAAAAATTATCTTTTTTTTTTTTTTTTTTTTTTTTTTTTTTTTTTTACATAGAGGCGAAGAAAAGTTTAATTAAATTCGCTTCCCCCTCGTGTCTATCCAAGGTCAGGAGAGCCTGAAATAGAGGAAGCAGTCAGTGGTTGTCTGTAAAACGTTTTCTTCCGTTACAAAACTCTTCCGCAGGTGAAAACTGCTTGCAGTGGTCTAGGGTTTGAGTCAAATCGAGCAGGTTGTATTGCGAATGAAAAATAATTCATTAACTACTCAGTTTTTTTTCCCGCTCAATAAGTGAATTAGTGAAATTTTGAAACACTTTTATTTAACGTGATATGTATCATGTATGTTAAGAGGAAATTTGTAACCGAATTCTTGCTTACTCTTTTGAATTTTCTATACTTATGCATTCTCAATGGCATTGCTTATTTCAATATTTTTAGAACCTAATTAACAATTAGTCATTAAAAAAGTTCAACTGTGCTTTTGTAGTAAAGGCGTTATTCGGAAGTTCATTTGAGAAACATTAGATTTCTAGATTTAAAAGTAGAAAGTATCAAAATGACAAACATTTCTTCTGTTTAGTATTCTCTCAATTTTTTTAAAAAAATTTTAATGTAATTTTTTTTATGTTTAAGCTATTTTAATTAAGTTTCCATTTGATATGATTTATTAAGTTATTTTGAGATGCGAGACAGGTTATATGAATACGTTGTAACACTATTAAAAGATAAATTTAAAACTGCATAATAAATTTAAAAAACTAAATAACAAAATTGGATATGTTTGAATGTACATGATTTGGATATGTAAATTTGCTAAAATATTTCTATTTGTTAAAATTTATTTTCATGCTTCTATCAGTTATTTCACAATATTTGTAATTGCTTTCGTAAGGATATATATATATTTTAAATTTCCAAGAACTTTTGCTAAAGATCAGTTGTTCTGTTCGTTCTTAAATTTTTTATGTGGAATTTTGAAGACTTTAATAAAGTAGTAAAAAATATCTTTAATTTTGTTTACATTGAAAAGTCAGTCAATATTCTGCACATGAGAAATATTAAGTTAAAATATATCTTCTTTAAAAAAGTTAATTTTTCTTTTTTTTAAAAAGGATTTTTAATATTTTAAAAAATTATACAATCATTGTTCTCATTCTAATTGCTGGTTTTTTTAAAGTTTTTCATAAAATTTGTATTTCAATCGGCTTCACGTTAGACGAAAATATTTTAATTGTGATTGTTTTGTGAGGAATGACGAGATTCAAAACCCAACGAAATCATTCATTTCTCTTCTCTGAAACAATAATGTATTGCGTTAATATTCATTCAGGAGTTTCATAAAGTAAAATAAATTTTCCTGATTATCCGCACAAGGTTCGTTCTCCAGGACTTGTGGAAAGGCTGAGTTAGAACGTGATGTAGCGAAATCTAGACTCTTTAATAGGATGCATTCTGTAGAACTTCAAAACATCGACAGATATTGATATCATTTGCAAAATGGGATTTTTCGTTTATCATTATATACAAATACAACTACAAATGTTTGCCCATCAATATTTTTTGACCAATAAAAAAATTATGATTATTTCAAAAACATCCTATTAGCTTCCACCAGCTTTTTAATAGTTTTAAATGTGAATAGATTTACTTAGACAGTGTATAGAGACAGGTTTCCCAGAGATACATTCCATTAAAAATAATTCTATATGTTTATTATAAGAAACGATCGTTTCCCGCTTTAGGGCATTTGGGAAATACCAGCTGTGATCAGTAAAGCGAATAAGAATAATAATAAATTAATCCTCGAATACTTCCCTCCCAAAGCATATCACTTGTCCATATCAGTCATATTTTTGCAGTCTCCAACCTACTAATTAGTCAAACATTAGGCCGGCTGATGCGATGCCAAAAGCTTTCATATTAAACCGATTTCCTTGGTCTTTTTCGGACCGGCAACAGCACCTCTGGACGATAACGATTCTATCATCGTCATCATTATCATCCTGCCCACCATTCGACTGTCATTAGTAGCCCATTCTAGCGTTGTTTTTTTTTTACCATCCATTTTGGAACTCTGGAGAATACCGATAGTTGTAATATGTGCCAAGAGAATATTGATAAATAGCCAAATCGGCCAACCTGTACACATGGTGCTTACCTCAAGGACCGACTCAGCGAATTCGCAGACGATGAGAAATAATAACAAAGAATCCGACGGCACAAATAAAATCAGAACTCGTGTCAAAGATTTTTCTGCCGATCTGGCTGGCAATGACGCCATTTTTGGCTTGCAAGGTTAGCACTTTTTCTGTTTATTAAAGGAACGCAATAACTCATTGGATCCTACTGTTCAACTTTTATTGCTCTTCATTTGGCGTTGCTTTGGTTTACTGTCTGGAAATGTCACTTAGAGAGAACTTAATTAAATACTTATTCTTTCGAGAGAAATTGTTTATCTAATTGAAATTTAATTATTCTTTAATGATTTTTACTTCTTCTCATGATGAAATATGAAAAAAAGATTGTAATTGTCCTTATGAATTTGATGAATATACTTATTAATCAGATTTTCATCATTCCGAAATTTTTTTATTAAAATTATATCTATCTGTCTGTTAGCGCGTCTGCAGAAAAAAAAACTAACTTCAAGAATGAAATTCGGTATGTAATCTGTAACACAAAATTAAAATTTTGTAGTGAATTTTGGATGAATATTTACAAACAGTCTTTCCATCCGTACTTATGCCTGTAATAAAGGTAATTCCAAAGCACAATGAGCTAGATAGAGACGAGCCAGATAAAAAAAATAATTCGATTTGTGACTTTTACACCAAACTTGTAAATTTCTAACAAATTTTTAATCTAATCGGTGGATAGGATTTGATTTTTTTTCTATTAAGTGACAAAGCTAAACATAATTTTTAAGTAAGTAATGATTTACTAGTGATTTAATAATAAAAAATTCCGATTAGTCTATACATTACTGATTCAGAATCTGCATTTTCCTTTGTAAAAGTGGAATTTTTTAAAAGACTTTTATACTAACGTTCTAAAAAGTGTCCCAAAATTAACGCAAGATTTGAATTTAACACCATTCGTGCAGTAAAGTGTTGGAAACTTTATTAAAAAAACATTTGACTACTGATAGTTTAGGGTTAGCAAAAATGTAATGTTACACTATAGAACAATGTGTTAACGCAAGTTTTGAATTAAATAAAAAAGAAATTTTTTTCTTTAATTTGTTATATTTTTATTAAACCGTAAAGTACACAGGATAGGGTTATGTATGGAATAACACATAAGACAAATGGCCTCCACGACTTTACTGTCACATGCGCAACTCTTTTGTCAAAATTTTCCATGACCATTTTGCATAAATCTTGTTGAATTTTGTTGATACAGCTTTGAATTGCCACCTTCAATGCTCGTATGCTAGTGGGCTTCTGGCATAGACCTTTGTCTTCAAATAATTCAATAAAAATACAATGATGTTCAGATCACACGATCTAGAGGACCAATTCTCAAATTTTCGAACTGTGCTCGCCAGAGTTTTATTGTTTTTGAAATATCGTTCAGTAATGAAAACACGTTGTTCTATCGTGTAACACTCCATTTTTATTAACCCTCAGCTATCAGCTGTCAAATGTTGTTTTCAGTAGGGTTTCCAACACTTTACTGCATGAATGGTGGCAAATTCAAATCTTGCGTGAATTTTGGGACACCCTTTAGAAGATACGTCCGTTTAGAGGGGCTGTAACAATAGTAATCTGTAACAATATTTCGGGTAAACTTATTGAAAATGTGTCTGATTAACTAAAAAATGTCGTGATACAAAATCTTATGAACATAGTGAAGTACTTAAGAAATACAAAAAAATATTTATAATTATAATTGATATTTTAATATATAATAACATTAAATGTTTTAACTGAAATCTGAATTAATCATTAAAATTGGTTACGATGTTTCAAAATTAGAGGTTTGAATCGCTCTTTTTTCCCCTCCTCTTCTAGCTACTTTTTGTAATCTGTTCATATATATCAACATTTATATACCACCTTATATTTCAACACACAAACACATCTATAGAGTCCGATAAGTCAAAACCAATTTCATTAATGGCGGAAAAGGACGAGCAATAACCACCACCGCGAAAATAATGGTCCACATTAATATCTCCTTCTCATCATTATTATTATTTTTTACCCCTTTCCAAACCTCGCCCAATCCATTCTTCTATTATCTGTCTCTTTGTATCAATCCCCACCCCACCCCTCTCCCCTTCCCCTTTCGGCAAGAAAATGCTGGGGTGGGTGAGGATGGCACCAAACACCACCCTCCCCGTAATAGGATGGAATGAAATAAAGTAAAGAAAAAAGAAGAAAAAAAACTGGCTTGTGTGGCCCTACATCAATCAGACCAAGGATCCATTATCAAGAAGGTTGATACAAAATCAATATAACAGCCATAACGCCCATTTCGTGCCTTTGGTGGGGCGGTGGGATTTTTCTATGGTATTATGTCTCATAAATTCTTGGTTATTTGAAGCTTTTTCCATAACTATTCGCGTTGAAACAAGGAGGCTGAAGAGAGCCGAAAGAACCCCCAACCCTGTGATTCTGTCAGTTCTTCAAACCCATCCCCACCCCCTACTGCATCGTAATTGCATTTTTGCACGATGTAGAAAAGTGTGATGTAAGAATTTCTGCTGTTTGGAGTTTTAAATCGATGAAAATGTGTCATCGGATACAGATATCGATAGATTTTATTAGAGGTTTGGTTGTCAGGAGGTTGTTTTTCTCTTCGATGAAATGTAATGCGTCGTCCATCCGATTTTAAATTGGATAATGCGACGATATCCTACCGGGGCTGGGTTTTGTGATGGAATTCTTATCTGGATGTGCAATTTGGTGTAATATTGGTGGCCATTTAATTTTGGATCAATGCAGGTTTTCTTTTTTAAAATTTGGAAGAATGACCTTAAAAATGGCTTGATTGTGCCAAATAACTGTAGAGGAGGGATTTATTTTTATGGTTGGTTGAAATATCAATATTTTTATGTGAAAAATGACACATTGCATCGCAGCAAATGATAAAGGGACTAATCAGCAACTATTATTTGACACGCGAATGTATTAAGCTACATACTTGAATGGACTTATTTCTTCTTTGAAGAATACTTACGAAATACTTCAAAAATTATTGAAAATATTTCCAAAAGATATTCTGTCGTTGATGTTCTTGTTAACGCCTTTCAAATTAAAACTTCTTATTGAAACTTTTGATTCTCTCTTTGGCGAACTATAAGAAGAGATGCACAAACAAAAAAAACCCCGACATTTTTGATAAATTTTCACCTTGATCTCAGAATACCATAAACACAAAATTCACTTTAAAAAATGTTTATGTTTGTCTCTTCGCATGTGTGTATTTGAATACTGCAGCTCAAAGATGAAAAAAAGTTGAAGTTCTAGACAAAGGAAGTTCATTATAGAATAATCAAACTTGTGGTTCCATATCAGATTTTGGACCAAATCTATCAAGGCGTAGAATTCCTGTCTGTCTACTCATCTGTGTGTAAATTAACATATAATTTATTTCATCCTTTTCTCAAACTTACAATGAATTCTGTTGTTTATACTTAGTCGATAGAGTTATTTCTAAGATAAATTCTTGTAAATATCAAGCATTATTTCGGCCAAATAATATGATTAAAATTAATTTTACTTCTCTATTCTCTTTTTGTTTTTCCTTCCACACTTCATATTCCATCACGCGTTATATTATAAAAATTAACTTTGCTGTTTTTTTTCTGATTTTAAAAAATTAACTTTCCCTCCTATTATGATCTGTACCTTATGTACAGTTCCCGATGCTCATATTTTTTATAACAGGTGACCAAATTTAGATCAATGATCTTCAATTTATTTTTCATGGTAGAAATATTGTTGCTACGTAACTAATCATTAAAAATGTTTTTAAAATTGTTCATAGAATTCTACAGGACACATCTTCGGAAGTAGAACTAAAGAATTTGAATTATAATTACTTTCTGGATAGCAAATGCTTACTGAGAAAAGTAATTTCAAAATTCCTCGAAATGTTAACATTTTTCTCAATAATATCGAAGCATATGAACGCGCGCGCAAAAAAAAAAAACACTTTTTTGCAACATTTAAAAATAATTTTAAATTTCCTTGATAGTAAGCTTTTTTCTCCGTGTAATTTTCTCATTAATTTTAATAATTTTTCGAAATATCAAGTATATTTTACAAAATTACTTTTTATTTTTCTTTACTTTTTATTACCATTTAATAAGTAATAATGTACGTAATAGTAAATTTCATTCTATACTAAGTAAGTATATTAAGTAATTAGTATTAAATAATTGTAAGCTTCATTCTATAACAGTTATCGCTGTTATAGAATTAAATGTAAAATTTTTTAAAAAAAAAACAGAAGAGTAAAGAAAAAAAAGTATGTTTTGAAAATGAAATTCGAATTGCGCATTTTTCTTTTAATTTGTGATTTTTGATGATAAGCTGATAAAAGATCTTCTTTTTTTTTCTTTCAAATAAATACACCAAAAACGGGCTGCAAAATATAGCTTTGGAATCAAGGCATTAATTTTGAAATACTGTGCATTTTTCAGGTTAAAATAATTATGCAACCTTTATGAATTATTTTCGGAATTGATTCTGATCATGTTAAATTTAATTTTTCGACTTCCTGTTTCAAAAGCACAATTTTAATTCTTACTTTTCAGAGCAAATCCTCAGAGCAATTTAGTTTTTTTTTTTATTTCTTAATTTGCAGTTCCTTGTTATTAAAAATGGCTGACGAAGGACCTGAAAAAAAAAACTCCAAAAATTAATTAAGGCGACCATAACTGTTCAAAAAATGAAGTTCGTTCCTGTTGAACTAAAAAAAAAATCAAGCTCTCTAAATTCGACAAAACGCATTTCAAAAATACACGTTTTTATAACTGCTTTTTTAGGCAAGTACCGCTTTGCGCAGCAGTTAAGTTAAATTATACTAATTATGAAATAAAGTCTGACTTGTTGTTTGTATTACGGGCAAACTTTTGCTGGTTTGCTTCTAATTCCTTTTGCGCTGTTTCTCTAACTTTTCTTCTTTCATCTTTCTAGCTATTTCTTAAAATTCGCTGCAAAAAAAGTGCAACCCTAAAACAGAAAAATAAGCAAACAAAAAATATATATATATATATATATTTTTCTACTTCTTGTGGGCCCTCCGAAAAACTGTACAAACACATTCTTCTATTTTTCACTTCTTTCCTCTTTCTTCTGCTTATATTAAAATAAAATGTCTCTTGTATTTCCGCAAAATTCAGTGGGCGTAAATTCTCAAACTTGGTGATTGCTTCCATTTTTAACCACAAGATAACAATGGGATTCATTTTATCGCGTTAATTTACATTTGGCCTTCTTATATAATGATTGCTTGGTTTTTAATATTCTTTAAAAACTGTTAGTTTTTGTTTCTTTTAGATTATTCAAAACTACAAGACAAAAAAAAAATCATGAATATTTTATTGATGCAAATAATAAAGGAGAATTGCATAATATGTAGATATAGACTCTGATGAGTTCACGTTTGACCTTTAGCCTCAAATAAACCATTTTTTTTTTTGAATGAGAGAAAAAAATGTATGAAAGGAGAACAGGTAAAAGTAATAGACACGTTTGTTTTGAACTTCGTCTATTTTTTCACCTTCTTTTATTTTTATTGGTATATCTCCATTCACTTATTATAAAGATATAAACGCGATTTATTTCGCAAACTTATATACATTCGTCTCTTAGCTTATATAAATAGATTCGTCTGCTGTTACGCAATTCTGAAGAGCCAGGTTTGATAACATTTGTCTAGTAGTGAGGAATCTAATTTCCGTTGATCTCTATATCTGGGACCATAAGACAATTAATAATGATAAAAAAAAAAGAAAAGACATAAAAAAGTAGAAATTTAGTTTAACTCCATGGTCTATAAGTTGTCCGACAACTTTTAGGAAAAACTGACCTGCATTTGTGTTTTGTTTGAATAAAAAGGAGAAAAACTTTCATTCATTCAGCATCAGGAAAACCCAACTCTGTGATTTTAGGTTATAAGTTGACACTCCACACATTTTGGACGCCTTTTTTGCGGACCTATTGACACCGAAATTTAATCTGAAGCTATAGTTGTAGTCACAATATAACATACAGAATTTCATTGATTTAAGTCATTGTGTTTATAATGTTTTTGCGTTTGCATGAAAGAGAAAGTACAGACAGTCAACCATTTGGCGGATTTGGTTGGAAATTTGATAAGTATCTATATTTTAGATGCTGTATCCGAGTACCAAATTTTATCTACTTAACTATTTGCGTTTTGAAGTTATCGAATTCTCTTGGAACAGCCAGACAGACGCACTTCCTGCAAATTTATTTCATTCAAAATTTGATAGAAATCTATAAATTTGGTCTTAAGTACATATACCAAATTTCATCCGTTTAGTTCAAAGTTTTTTTAATTATTTTTGTCACAGACAGACAGATATTTTCCAAAAATATGTTTTTCGAATTCAGGGAAACAGGAATTTTGAATTCAGGAAACATACACCAAATTTCATTCATCAAGCTCAAATCTAAATCTTACAAAAAATTTTTGCATTTTTTGATGATTACAAAATTTTTTTTATATTTAGTATGTAAGAAAGTAAAAAATATTGAAAGAAAACCCATCTTCAAAGAGTGACTAAAGATGGCTGCCTCGTCAACCCCCTTGAGATCTCAATATTCGCCCCGAATCCGAGAGTACGAAATAGGAGCCTCATAATAAAAGGAGCTGAACAAACACAAACGCACGATAAGGGTTTAAGGCGCTCGTAAACATAGCAGACGGCCGTGAATATGTCGCAATTTCGCGTGCTAAAATTCCCGCGTACTTATCCCGAACAATAACCATTCTTCTTGTGCCTCTTCTCTTCTTTTTCCTCCCCTCTCAACATTTTTAAAAACAAAGGAAGGCATAAAGTTCAGAGATGAGAAGTTAAATCCACGCTACCAGAACTGTGCGCGGCGCGCGATAGAGTCGTTAGGTGTCGGTCTCGGAATATGGAATTTTTAGCACCCCCTGCAAAATATGCTTTCCCACTCAAAGTCTGCCGGCGGAATTGTTTTAACTAACCGTTCCATGCCGATATTGCAGGTTTTCATCCGGATTTCCATATTTTGAGTTCTAAACCGTTCTACGGTCTAGTATTGCTATCCTTAGGGAGGAATATCTTTCCTACGGTGACAGTTATGGTTGGAATATATCTGTCGTTCTGTGTTTGCTGGTTTAAGTTTAAATTGGAAGATAGAAGGGAAGTAAACTTCGTTGGGGTAGGAAGTGGTGTGGACAAAGTAACTCAGTGAAATATCTTATCTGGTTATTTTATATATAAAGAAAATTGCTTTTCGACGTAAGTTTTGCTATAAAAATAGGATGATCAGGAGTACTAGAAGTAATGTTAAATATGTCTAGACAAATGGATGTCGAAATATATATAGTTTGGCTGTGAGTCACATCTATAGAAGATATTTTTAATACATTAAAGGAAGGAATTATCTCTGATAATACATTTTATTCGATTCTCTTTCCTTTCTTTACGAGTATTATGGTTTATATACATTTTTTTCTAGACTTGCATGAGATCTCTAAGTGATTTGTTTAATGTACCTCCTATAATTTTTCTAATAAGTGTATATTCGGAATGAGCTCATAGATTTAGTGATGAGAAGCTTCCTGTTCAGTGGTTGGTTTTTACTTGCTGCATTGCTATGGGGATAAGTCATCTTCATTTCAATGATGAGATGTATCAAATGCGGGAGTGATTCTACCATAGAGATGGTGACTATTAGGGACACAGTCTTAGTTTCCATCTCCGCACTTTCACGATGAAAGTTATTTAACTACTATAGGTGCTTATGTACAGCGGGAGTAACTCTATTGTGTGATTATATCGATTTTTTCTTTCCTTTTCTAAAGAATAACCTTCAAAGTAGACTAGAAAATGCGGGATAAATAAGTAGGTCTCGCTTCTCCTCAGTGTATAATGATGTTTTGAGGTTGAATTCTCTTCCCTCGAAAATGGAATGCAACAATGATGGTAGTTCTCATTCGCTCATGTAGCTGTCGTTAGTTGACCCTGGATAGCAAGGCAGGGCAGAGATAGTCATTTGTAGTTACATGAGCTAGTCACTGATTTTGGAAACGTTTTTATATATCTGTTAGTCATATTTTTGTATATTTGTTGAGATAGTGATGTGATGTAGGATAATATATGGTAAAGCTGAAGATAATGAATTAGAAGTAGGGTATGGGTACCGGCCACACTGTAGTTGGAACCCTTATTTAATATTGATTAACAATAAATGTTGTCGAGTTTGCTGTTAAAGCTTTTCCTCCAGGCAAACATAAATGTGGGCTAATTTTCTTTCAAAAAAAATATACCAACTATTATTTCCTTATAAAATAGTAGGTGCTTCAAGGTCGCTTTGGTCAACTCGAGATACCACGCATCATGGTTTTGGTTTGAAATGCTTGGTGTGCTGAGATAACTACATCGTCATATTTTATATTACTTATAAATCCAAAAACTTAACAAATTTCTATAATTATTTTTAAAAAAAGCGTGTTATATGCATTTACCTATTCACGAGCTTTTGAATCATGATCTTTGCTAGATATATTATATCTAGGTACCTACTACTCTTAAATTTTATATTACTTACGAATCGAACGTAATCTTGAAAAAGGACTATAATATCGTTTTTGCACTAAATAAAATATTATGGGAGAAAAACATGTTCGATGCATTCTAAACAATGCACCAATTTATTAGCATTAAATAAATGGAAATTAAAAAAAACGATTAATTACTTGTCATTTATTTCCTTGTAGCAATTCTTCGAATAGCCGATCCTTCGAGATAGTAATTAATAAATAAGTACATTGTTGCCCCCTCCCCCTAAAAAAGAATCGTCAGGATTTTAATGTTTTCCTTTTAACATCTGAAAACAAAGGCTTCCATTGTCTGTCTTCTTCTCTTACAACTTCAGCAAAGGGAATGCATGGGGGTATCTGCTGACTACAAGGATCGGTCCTACCATCCTCCTCACCCCTCACCAAAAGATAAAACTTCATCCAAGACCTGCAGGTTGCGCACTCCCATAACTCAACATCTTTTCCCACAAAACCTGACTGCAAGACCTGTCTTCCTGGTACCCTGTAATTGCGGAGTGACAAAGGACTGCAGATAAAGGGGGAATTGTAAATTAAGTCAGTTGTGAGTCATTAACTATAATACTACAACTCCTTCCTCGAGGGCAGATGGGTGAGGTGGTCGATGGCTAGGCTTCTGTGTAGTTGTTAAGCCTTGTCCCCTGTTCTTTGTACGGATCGAATGCAGGAAGACTTGGTCTTGTTCTGTCGCTCGTCTGACGAGAAATTTAATTAAACGTGATATTTTCGCTGCGTGACCATTTTGCTAGGGGAGTGGAGGAAGAGTTGCAGCGGAAGTGCGTTTGAATTTGGAAGTTTTCCATCGGTTTTCGAAAAGTGCTTTCCTTGAAGGATCTTCCCCACTATGTTAGTTGATGCTGTGGTTGCTCTGGTAGGAATGGTTGGCGGAAGATTCGATCGGGTGATTATAGTATGTGAGTGAGAGTTGTTGCAAATCGGTTTATCTGTGCATTTTGATGTTCGTTTCAGCTATAATGGTAATTGTAATATTATTTATTAAATGTTAGATTTAAATCTGGATCAGGTAATTGTTGATGCCCAAGATTTAATCTACATTTTTATGTTGCTCTTTCTTAAGATCATCCTTTCTTAAAAAAATAAATATATATTTGTTCAAATTTTACAACTATTCATACAAATTCACAAAGCTTACAGTTACATTTCAAAGTTCATCATTTCGTTTTAAACAATTTTTTTTAAATGTGGAAATTTTTTACTCGAATTTTTTCGTCAAAAACAGAAAAAGAATTCAAGGTATCAAATTTTGTACACTTCAACAACGCTTAAAATTTTGAAACTATATAAAGAATAACTTGTTATAGATTGTTATGGCTCATTGGCTTTAAAATACCAACTTCAATATTTCCATTTTTGTAACTTGGAATGTTATTTAAATTATGAGTCTCTTTCTGAAAACTGACTACCAGAATTATATTATCACTCTTTTTGGCGATTCATAAATCTAAGCAAAAACAGTTTTTCAGTTTAAATCCTAATAGTATCGCTTCTTTTATTAAAATTATTTGATAAAAGGAATTGATCACAAGAAGATTAAATCATGCAACTTTTTTTGCCCAAAAGTTGGTTCTAATCTGAATATGGTGCATTCAGTTAGTATAAAAAGAATATAACGATTACTTAAATAGAAGAGCCATTGCATTTGCAAATGCAGATAGATGCTAATAAGTGAATCAGGAAATGCCCATGCATTATTTTCGCCATTTTATCGTGCCTACATTTTATTGTTTATTATCCAAGGTGGCATTTTTTAAATCTCATCAGAAACAATTAAAACAATAACTACATAAGAATTAAATATTTTTTTCAAAAATAAAAATAAACAATAATTGTGTTCAATTTCCCATACCATTTCAACTTTGCAAAATCAAATTTAAACCTCCACCTGCGTTCTTTTCTCGAAACGATGCAAAAACCCTTTTTACTCCATCTTGCACCTCTCTTTTCCCTCTCCCCCCTCACCAAATTTAATGGGGCCCGCTCCCACACCCCACCCACCGGGATCTTTATAGAAAAGGAGCGAAATATTTCAACGTCGTCTTCTCTTCTTCTGTTATGTTTGTACCGCCGTAAAAATGAAGAAAGTGTACTCATAAAAGTCAGAACCGGAGAGGAATTTTTATGAATCCCAAACATGACGACCCACCAACCCTGTTTACTACCCTCTTACGTTGCCGGAGTCGAAGTCGCTGTAACCGTAACGGGAATGAGATGTAAAATGTTTGTTGAAGGCTTTTTCTTTTGTTAAAGAGAGGGATGGGGGGGAGACTTGTTTTCTCGGGGGAAGAAGGAAGGGTTAATGTAAGGAGGAGGAGGAGATGGAGGGGACAACGTTCCAGGGCGCGTGCAGCGATTGCTGTTAGTTGTGAATAGATTAGCTGGATTCGTGGTAAAGGTGATATCATGTAAAGTTAATTTCAAGTTTTGAAGCTACATCAGGTTAGCACTTTCTTTATCAGCCGTTCAGATGCAGCAGCATTCAACTATTAAGAATTTTTTTCCTTAAGAGGACATAATGGAGGATCTCTAATCAACTTATAGATAGTATTACTCCATTCACCGACTGTACCTGTCAGGTTCTGAAGAATGAAGACGATTCTTTTCTACTATATTACCCATTGAAATCGGTCTTGAATTTCTTCGTATTCTGAAAATCAATATTAAATTCTTTAAGCTTCTTTTTAAATTACACTTAAATAGAATCTCAGCATGTCAGTCTGAAACAGAGATTTCACTACTACAGAAATACCCCTCCCCTTGCCCTTTCCTTAAGTCATTAGGATAATGAAATTCAGCATCGTGCTTATTATGGATTATACACAAATGAGGTATAGGACATAAAAGAAACTGCAAGTCATATACAAAACATCTTTTAAGGTAACTTCGATTTTAAAATTGTGTTGTCCAAATTTAAGTGTTTTATAATTGCATGAATAATAAAATATCGGAAAATAAGACACACAAATAAATGCATAGGAAAGTTATAATATCATAAAATAACAAAGAATGAAACAATTTCTAAATTTTAGAAAATTAAGAAAATGTGTTTAATTGCTTAAATTTTTAACAGTTTCGTATTTTTTTTAAATATTTGAGAGGAAAATTAGCTAGATTTGGGTTTCATCCCTCTTCCTAGAGTCACGCTTCGAAAACGACAATTTTAATGTCACTTTCCTAGAGTTTAGACTCCTATTGTTCTATGACGCGTGCTCTTTCCCTCGCTGTGGATTGGTCAACTCGCAGAACACCCCACCCTCCTCCACCCTGGACCACCTTCGGCTCGGCCGTCTTTTAGTTCTGCCTTTGTGGCCCGAAGATTCCGTACCACCCTAACCTCTCGACCGTGGACATTATGCAAATTACAGCTGTACATTATATTAAGATGCTGCGCCATCTGGTGGAAAGATTTACAACTTGTACCATCGCTATTCGATGGGGAAATGCATTCAAAAGAGCTGGCGAAGGATTAAAAATTGCGCCTTGCATTTTTTTTCTCCCCAATACAGCAATTGAGGTGGTGAAGGGTTGGGTGTTATCTAAACCTCAAAGATACATTTCTTGTTTACTCCTTCATTTTCTTTTTCGACATTTAGTGTGCTAGTATTAATTCCTTCTTAAACATTAAGACCACCATAGAATAATAAGAGATTTCTCTGCCTAGAATTTTAACTTCCGTAAATTGCTCGAGGTAAATAATCTTCTGGATTTATGATTCGTTTAATGTCTTCGGTTTGAAAAGGTAAAGTTTTCCTGGAGGAGAAAAAAACAAACAGTGAAAGCAACTTTTTTTTTTTGGCGCCAAAATGCGCCAAAGCTTTTTGCGTCTCTGTAAATTGAGTGCTAATTTATTCATTGGAAACTGATTGCGGCAATGATAATAAAGCAATCTTTAACAGAAGGCTTAATGGTTCAGCAATAGGGATTTCGCTTAATGTATTTTCCTATCAAACCGTCGTATCCTTAATTTAAATGAAAATGAACTGTTTCGTAAATGTGGTGTTTATGCATTAGCAATACTTTAATCTTCGTAAATATCATACAACACATCAGAATAGGCACTTTTTAAAGCGACGAGTTTCATCATTTGCAAGAAAGTTAAATGCGTTTTAAATGACGATGTAAGCAAGGTGAAGGAGGCGAAGAGTTCACGCATTGCATGAAAATTCTAATTAAGTTGTTCTTAAATGAATTGCCTGTAATCAGATGTCCTGATTTTTGACACGTCTTTATCTTAATTCACTTCATTAATCTTAGCTAAATTTTTTGACCTACTGGTTAAGCTTCAAAACCACATATTAAAGGAACTAATGTACTATAAAATGGTCACCATGCAATATGGTTCTAGTTGTGGTTTAAAATGCTCTTATTACTTATCATTGCTAAAATAAATAAAACAGTACATTTGAAATTACTGATTCAGTTTCTTATTTTATTAATAAGAATTTTAATCAATAATTTCAATTTTTATTATAATAGTAATAATATAATTTTCAATACACATTATTAGTCATATTTTAGTAATAATATATCTTGTTCCACTTCAAAAAAGATTTCTGAATCACTTTTGTGTATTATTACCTAATAATGTCAGATAATGTATTTATTAGTTTCAAAATAATTGAAAATTTATTAACGAAATAATATTTAAAGGGAATTGTATGCTTTTATTGCAATATCCTTTCTTGAGCAACCATATATAGATTTCTTTTTCTTTTTCAGTCACAGAGTTGTTAATAATAAAATGTAAGTCGCATGATCTTATTATGTGTCGGGATATTTTACAAGATATAATAATCAATAGAAATTAAAATGATGATCTTTATTGAATTTGAACCCCCCCCCCTCTCTCTCTCTATGCTTTTCTTAAGATATCGATAAATGCTCAAATTTCGTTTTGTTCACTTTAACTGTCATTTTATTTTATTTTGTATTCTAATTAAATCACTGTTTAATTAAATTTATTAATAATTAAATCACAATAAAAACATCGACAAGTTGAAAATTCAGAGTAGACAGCATATTGAGACACAGAATAAAAAAATAGGGGTTATAATAGGATTGAATATAAACCCAACAAAATGATGTAATATTAACGCTACGAGGGACGTATTTTAGAGGTTTCAATCCATTAGGCTTTTCTATTAACGTCAAAAAATTTTTAAATAGGGCATCTTAATTTAACCTAAAGATTATGATTAAGAAATCTCAGTTTCTTCTGTCAAGATAGTGATTTTAGTGGAGAATTTAGAACGTCTTTCCGCTATTTTCATGTCACTGAGGTATAATTGCTCGCTCATAGAATAACTTATTTCGCTCTTCACTCTTTATCAATAAGCTATCCGTAACGCATGTTGTGATGTAGTAGAA
Source organism: Argiope aurantia (assembly GCA_026543865.1). Taxonomy (NCBI): domain Eukaryota; kingdom Metazoa; phylum Arthropoda; class Arachnida; order Araneae; family Araneidae; genus Argiope; species Argiope aurantia. The sequence continues at coordinate 506,912 of JAPMOR010092362.1, forward strand.
TACATTGGGAATAGATTTTGAGATTGCATCAAAATCTACTAATGTGTGATTGGAGATCCATAAGATTAGTGCTGTGTGGAAAATGAATTTCTATTGGCTTAGAGATACATTATGTATACAAGATTATATATAAATGGCATAAATTTAATTTAAAAAAATTCAAATATTTACTTTTATTAGCGTGCTAAAGGTAGAAATTCTTTTTATTTTAATTATTTTCAAGTTTTTTAAACTTCAATTCATTCTGTTTTTAAATTCATTCTCAGATGGCACAAAATTAAATTTAACTGATAATTGAAGTCTAAAATATTAAAATAGCGTATTTGTAGATCCAAACATTAGAATATCCAAACGCATGAAACTATAAACTTCTAACACATCAAGAAGTGAGTGAAAAATTGTTTACAAGATTCCAAACTTGAAATAAATCAAGTTAAGTAAACAATATTTTTACAAACTTGAAATAAATCAAGTTAAATAAAAGTATTTAAAAATTCTTCTAATAGACAGCTTGTAATGAAAGAAAAACGATTTTGTGAGATTAATGAAATATATGAATTGAATTCTGAAGTTGATTACTTTGTTAGAATTTTCAAAAAGTATAACGCATGGGCACAATAATTAAAGACATTTAAGAATTACCCTTCCAAAATGAAATTTAACTGAATTTTTAAATTTGGTTAAACCTGAACCTGAAACATCTATATTTCTTCTGGAGTATACATATTCTGGAGTATACATATTCTTTATTTCCTTTCTTAATATTCAGATTAGTGAGATATTTAAAGAAAGTTCGAACCTCTAACGCAAAATATTGTAGCTTGATAAAGTTGTGATTTGTATATTTTTATTTTTAAAGTTACTCACAATTCTGTAACAGCAATCATATGCATTTTTTTAAAAAACATTCTTAATATATACATATATATATTTAAACTTTATTAGAGAAAACAAAATATGTGGAAATAAGATTGATATTATTGAAAAGTTTATTTTTTGAATAATGTAATATATAAGAATTTTTGTGCTATAATATAATCTTAAACAGATGAGATTGAGAAAAAGTCTAGTATTTTAATTGGTGTTTAATTAAAAACTTAATTAAAATTTTGAAAAAAAAATTGAGCCTTCTACTCCTTTAAGAAGTATTTATTTGCTAAATTTTGAGGCCTGATCTGCTTTGTAAAGCGTTTGCAATGATTTTTGTCATTATTCACGTCGAATAACGTATTTTACAGACATAACCCATCCAATAAACATAATCATGTAATAGAAGCAATACATATCACAATATGCAGTATAAAGTAATTTATTCCATTAAATTTTAGCTAAAACAGTCCTACATATATATAATTCATCGCTATCATTGCACTCTTTTTAATAATAATGCATTCAAAGCATCACAATCGAATAGAAAGCATTTATGCATTACTTTTCCATATCATTGGCCAATCCTCTATTATGTGTTGTTCATGATATTTCATACATTATTCTACCTAAGTGTCAAAAGAGTAATTGGGGCTCGATGTCAACAACAGCAAAATGGAACTTTTCGAGTCTGGGCTTGTAGTTTTGACACATATCATCCGCTGTGTTGCGGATCCGGTCAATACGTATAATTGAGTCCAATATTCTGCTAATAAGTAACTATCAAAATCGTCTGTTTTCCAACAACGAAGTGATCAATCGTCCCAACATACTGACACGACATCCCTTTTAAATCGATATGTCCTTATAAACTTCCCTTCATCGCTGGATGTCACTCGCACCGAATCCAATCATTAGTGTGGCATTCCTCCCCCTATACAGTCCCTATTTTTGCCTGCTCTCTTTAATTAATAACCTTTTCCCATAGAGAGAAACTATGTTGTACGGTATCTTTTTGATGCCTTCGCCAAATGGCGCCAACATCCGGGACATCTCGATCAATAGTAACAGAGGAGCGCTTTGAATCATTGGCGGCCGTCAATAGTCGCCAGTTAAAAAGGACCGGTGATAAATTGTCGCTCTCGTATGAAAGAAGGGCGAGGGCTCTTTTCGGAGGGGGATGCACCAACAGCATCTAGGTCACAGGGAAAGGTGGGAGGAGTTGAGATGTACGGGAGAAAATCTCTTTTCTCGTCTGTTGTTGAGACAACTCAGCCGTGAAACAGATCAGGGCTTTAATGTGTTTTCTGGTTGTATCCCGGGAAAGGTTCTTCGGGTTCTTTGTGTTTTCTAAGGGCCAGGATTTTAATCCCTGATGGATCTTCCAGTGGAGAGAGAGAGAGTAAAAGGTTTGGAAATGGTTGGGGACGAATTTGAACAGCTTGTGATATAGAACGGAGGAGAGGAGTTTGAAAAATGTAGGAAGGAATTTGAGGTGGAAACTGTGGAGACTTGAATTTTTACACTTTTGTCCTTGAGGAATGATTTATTTCACAGAAAAGGTTCCCCAAGTGTGAAATACCTGCCCTTTTCAAAATTTTAATCTAACTAATAAGCATTTGTTAACAAAATTTTATCAGAAAAAAAATGGAAAAGACTTACCACGCTTGGTTTTTAGATATTCTTAAAAGAATTTATACTCTCCTCTTATTAAACTTGATTTCACCTACTTGTTGAAACATTACCCTGAAGAAAAATTAAAATTTGTGACTTTAGGGAGTAGATTAATTGGATATATCTAATCGATATATCTGTTTTATTATTTATATTTAATATTCTATCAGGTTGCTATGTTTGTCCTGAAACGTTCTCCATATGACCTTAAAATGGTACATCAACCGAACATATCAATCATTCCAACTAAAATCCATGTCATTAATACAAAGGAATTTTTCGAATTCTCTGACATTTAAGTTTTTAGCAATCTACTATTGTGACGTAAATATTATGAACTATTGCTATACTAATAAGTGCCCTAAAGCTGCTGTTTTTAAGCTCGGGACACCACATGAAGAATTTGGTTACCGTTATAAACGATCTTTAGGCATGACTTGTTTTTTCTATCAGACCCTCGTATTATCCCAGAATCGTGATAAAATTCATTCCCATTTTATTTCAAACAACTGATTTGTACTGTTTAGTTGTAACACATCCATGATGCACCATGAAGGGGTTTAGAAACTTGAGAAAAATATGACATTAATTATTATATTACCAAATTTCTCAACTATGAAATGGCTTAACTTTTTAAAAAATACAAATACAAACAAATTTTATACAAATTGAATAATTCAAATAACATGAAATTTTTATTTCTTTTCGCAATAAGAAACAATAATTTTCAATATCCTTTTGAATGAATAGATTGATTATTGTATAGTTCAAGAACTGCGGAACATATCGAGAAATTTATCTACCAAATCTGTACAAAAAAAATATGCATTATGCTTTAATTCAAGAAGTTTTTCTTAAGAAAATTTTACAAATTTGTAAAAATTGGTAAAATAACGTTTAAAGTATAAAAATCATTAAAACGTATATTGCGCAGTTATAAAAATGAATCTAACTTTTCAAAGAATGAGTGTAGAAACAAAATTTAAATTGTTTTATTAAAAACAATTGTTCAAAAATTAAGAATTTAGAATTAAAAAAATATTCTATATTTTTGTCAAACATCGATTTTTCAATGTAGTCATCTTTCTTAAATTTTAAACTAAACTAGTAATATATTTTTAACTCATAAAAAAAATATTCAGTTACATTTTGGCCTTTATAAGCAAACGCCATCTTTCTATTTTCACTCGTTCGGAAATTATTAATTTAAAGTTTGGCTAGATTTTTGAATCACTTTGTATATTTCCTTCTTTTCTTGCTTTCATTACTCCTCTTGTATTTAATATCCATTTTCAACAAAGTAAATAATTCATTAGTCCGTCTTATTCATTGAAGCTCCAAAAGTACAATTTTTTTCGAAAGGACTGAAAAGCAGGTGCGAGTGCTGTCGTAAACTGAACTGCCCATTCGTTGTGCTCGAAAACTTTGCACTGTTCTTTAATAAACTCTTTACCTTTCACTTTTACGAGCAGTTTATGACAAGTAATTTTGGCTTGTGCCCTTTTCACGTTTGAAGTTTAGAAACTTTTAGTTTCCCCTCGCGTTAAAACTTGCCACCTAAGTATCCGTGAGGTGTTGTGGAGGATTTTTGGGAAAGACCATTCCATGCAGGAATTTGATAGCGTCGTTATACCCACCGAAACTCCGATAATGGGTTGTTGGGATGAGATTTTTAGAGCTGTGGTTGGGCGAAAAGTATGTAATCACTAAGGAAGTGGAACTAACCCGGGGATTGGCAGGAATGTCAAGCGCCAAGTAAAAGGTTTGTTTAACCGAATCTCAACTGCGTTTGTGAAGAGATGAGGATTTTACGTCTTATAGTTAACAAAGCTGTTCTTTTTAGTCTAAAAGAAGATGTAGGTTTTAGAATGCAGTGTTCTTCCTTGAAATATCTTGTATATTTACACAAAAGGTACATTTAAGTTTCGCTTTGAAATATATTGAAAAGAACTTGTCTTGTTCTTAGTTTCGGTACCAAGACCAGTACCAAATATCACTTAACTTGCATTTTGGATATTTCAGTGTTCAAATATACATTAGCAGATAGGCAATGAGAGATTTAGTGCAATGTTCGGACCAAATCTACAGTTTTGGTGCAGAGATCAACCACATAGCTTGTTTCTTCTTTTTACTTTCTTTTATAAGTAGCACAGAGAAAGTATAGTAATAGTCAAAAAATTCGAACTTGAGAGTTTCCATGTTTTAGACATCCATGAGTTCGAGAAACATACTTTGGAAAAGGTCCGTCTGTCTGTGACAAAAGTAACTCTAAAACGCCTTGAGCTAGATGGGTGAAATTTTTTATATGATCTTTACTACAAATTTGTAGATTTCTATCAAATTTTGAGTAAAGTCCTTTCAAGAGAATTCTGTCTGTCTGGCTATTTCGATATAAATTATAATTACCATTATCATTCGATTTTCTGGTATTATTAACGACATGCCAAGGATTAATCGTTAAAAAAAGCTCACTAAGGAGCACAGGATAGCTGCAGTAAGAATGCTAAATGCTTCCTGCTAAAGGTTAATAGTTCGCAACTATTGTATGCCAATGCCATGCGAGGCGTTCTCTTGAAGGAAGTATGCGAGAAAATTTTTGGGTGACTATTTCCGCTAGTTTGCGTTTTCATGTCCACACATGTACGACATAATAAATCAAATTCGGTCAACTTCTGAACAGATTTGATCCAAATTTTGATGCTGTGATTTCTAGTAATTTTCTAGGGATAAAAATTTTATCCAAATTTTATCTCACAGTGAGTTAGCAGTTTGTTATGAATTATTGCTGTTACATCCAGACCGATAAACCTCCCTTTGATGGCTTTAGTACAAAATTTTATATGGATTGTGTTCAGTTGAATACTGCTTGAAATATTGTGTTCATATGAATAATGACAGGCAGAAGTCTGGGAGGAGTAGATATTTATTAAAAATCTCTTTGATAACATCCTAGACGAATATAACTTTCCGAGAAAACAAATTTGTGCGTGTGGTTATGAAGTCGTCTGATTTAATTCGGTGTTATGCAATATATTGTTATCGGCACTTTTTCTTTTTACATTTTTTTAAAATTATATGTAAAGAAAATATAAATTTTCATCATTTTTCGCAAAAAGAGAATAATCTTTTTCTGAATATTCGGTTACAACTGAAATTGGGTAAAAGAGGCATGGTGCAAGGATATTATCCTGAAACACAGAACCATCATTTACAATGGCGAGGACATAATAATAAGGTGAGAGCGCTGCCATATGTAATGTCTTCACGTAAAGACTTCATCATTGCGAAAATGGACAGGATAATAAGAGGCATACGAACGAGATTGCAGGATGTGAATTGTAAAGGACATTATCCTGTGGATAAGTAGTCCTCGTTAAGACGGATCAAATATTACTGTGATCATATCATTGATGATGTTTCTAATGGGTTCCTAGGACTTAGGTATGCAATTTTGAATTAGATTTAAAAACAATACTGTTGTATTAGGTTCTTTATCTTGATGTCAAATGCATTTTTAATAAAATGTAACAAAATTTACTGGTATAAGAACAAATAAAAAATACTTTGGAAGCTAACTTCTTAACATATTTATGAATTTCTATATAGATCTGCTTCTTTAAAGCTACATATAAACAAGACTGGTGGGAATTTATTAATGGTTTGGAAACTAATCTAATTTGAAAATTCATATAAAATATATGAAAGAGAAAACGGATGTAAGAATATTAAAAATAGGATTAAAAATCGATTACAATTTTAATATTCGAAATGATTTTATTAAAAACAAAATCATAAAATATTAAAATTTAATTAAAAGGAAAATCAAATAAAATCCATGATGAAAAACCCACTAAATGTTAGTAATGTAATAAAAATAAAATAGAAATGCCATAATAATGTTTCAAAAACTGAAAAAGGATTTGTACGAACATTCTATTTTTCATTTGTGATATTATAAATATTGTTTGACAATGGATTTTAAAACCTTTGCGCTTTTGCGCATGCGTTAGGATGGGTTTATTTCGTCTTATTTCGTCAAAATAGGGGTGAGAGGAAAGATGAAAGGAGAGGAGGTTTGCATTTAATAATAAAATAAACTCGGATCACCGGCAGGCTGAATTAAAATAATACGGTCTGAAACGATACGATATTCGCATACACGTGGAAAAAATTGAACAAAAAGTATCTAATAGGGCGAAAATCAAGGTCAAAGAATGACGAAGAATTCCGGAAATGCGCCCATTCTCCCTCGTCTCTCCCCTTAATGAAATAGAATCATCGAAAAGTGGTTTTCTCAGAAAACCAAAACGAACAGTAGGTTTCGTGTGGTTTTTATATTATTTTCCTCTCTTATTACATTTCTAGTTTAGTAGCTTTCATACTGTCAAAATTCTTGTAGATTCGTTTATATTTAGCAGAATTTAATAGTTACTTGTAAGCATTTGTTATGCACAGCATCATATATTTATTGTATTTATTAATTTTTTGAATAATTCTAAACCCATTTAACTATTAAATTCTAAACATTTCAAAATTCATTTTTTTTTCGATTTTTTTCCAGAATAAATTTCTTCACTTCAGTGCACTTTCCAGCCCTCCGAGAGGGCCAATTAATGCTCTAAAATCTAAAACTTAACTGTCCCTTCTCGATGTTATAACAATTAATATCTTTTATTTGGGAATTTCGAAGTCCATTTCATCTTTTAATTTGTCAACTTGTTTTTCTTTTTTCTTTTTTCAAATTTAAATCATTCCGACAAACATGCTAGATTCCTGACCTGTACACGCCACTGCAAGCGAACAGTGTGCTACCTATTCTTTGTTTCCTATAAAAGTAACACAGATCCCAGTTAACAAACTTAGACATTTTTCACGATCTTTTTTTACTTCTTTTCTTTCCTTTCTCGAATGTTCAACTCCTTTCAACACGTCTTTTCTTTTTTTTCCCCTCCCTGGAACGATACTATCGCGTGTTGCCTGGATTACTTTCGAAAAAGGAAACTACTTAAGATTGTAGCAAACGATTTTTGTTTCTTCCTACGCGCTACTCAACTCCTTTTTTTACTGTAACTAAGTAACTTCTAAATGTTGAGAGCATTACGCTTTGTTTATAGATGACAAGATGTGTTAAGCTCTTTGTTCACTTTTTTTTTTTCCGTAGATCTTGGTTTAAGAGTTCCCGTATTAGTTGGCACAACTTGACATGACTTATATAAATGACAATTAAAACAATATCATATATTTAACAATAAAATCCGGAGCTATAATTGCTTTCAAAGATTTATTGTGAAATTGAAAGAACGTGTGTATATAAATTTGAAATAAGAAGAGTTTCATTTTAATTCTTAAAGGGGTATTCTATGGTAATATACTTATTTCATTTTTTTTTCGCCATTTACTCTTTTTCCAAATATTTTTTGTTCGGAATTATTATATAACATAGGAAGGAAAAAAAATGTACGAAACATTCTCCTCTAAACAATGCCCCCGGAAATTGCAATGCAAAAAAGAAAGAAAGGGAAAAAAGAGAGAGAGAGAGAGAGAGAAGGGAAAAAAAAAGAAATGGAATGAAAAGTGACTATTATCATTAAGGGAAAAAAACCAAATTTAAAAAGATTATTCCTCAATTTTTGTTGAAAGAATGGAATCAAGTCACTATTTTAATTTTCTTATAAACGAAGTAAGTAAAAAAAGTATTGAATCATCAAATAAAAAAAAATTCCCCAAATTTTGATGAATCTGCATGTTTAAGGCTACTTGTTTCAGAAACGAAAAAACAAAAGTTATTTGGGGAAATTGTCAAAAAGCGCGATAATTCAAAAGCGGAACGAACCTGACAAATGAATCTGGATATGTGTTCTTGAAATCAAAATTATATCAAATTTTGGATGAATTGAATTGATCGAATGACTTTCTATTGATTTTATTCGCAATTATAATGTTAAGCTAGACAAAATTTTATATTTGAACTTTATCAAAATTGTATGTAGATTTGTATTAATTATTAGAGAAAATCGATCGAAAGGAAACGGCTCAAATGTAAACACGATTCAGTATAATCGAACTAGAATATTGAGATGGAGATACTCCTATTTCTTTTGGACGATTTCACTCCGTAAACGGGTGATAAGCAGCGAGTAAGAAGAGAGCTATTCCAGACTCCTTTATTACCAACGGTTTATCGTTAGTTATTCTTTTCTGATGATGATTTTCAGTTTCTTTTGTAATTATTCTCATATTTTTAATTAAAAATTTATGTAAAGTTTCAATATATTGCTTGATAAAAATATAAGCATCTGCTTCACAATCTTTCATCTCACCCATATTTTGGAAAAATTTAAGCGAGCTGCTCATGCGCAGAAAATGCGGTTGATTCCCTTTTCTGGAAAAATTAAAAGAATTTAAAAGGAATCGTGAATGTTTTAGCTACACCGCAGCATTTTTAAAGTTTTCTATCCTACAAGTCAACCCCTAGTTAAAAATTGTGCGAACGTTGAAACATATATCTGCTGGGAAGAAAATAAAATCCTAAGAATTGACTAAATCGCTACAACTTACAAGAATGAATGCGATTAAACAATAAAGTCTATACCATGCTTTAACGAAATATGTTACTTATTTATCGACATTTTGAAATTCAAAACATTGCTAGCCAATACATATTATTCATGTAAAGGTTTAACGTATATGCTGGTAAAGTTTAAAGGACTAAATTTTTGGAAGAGGGAGGCGAGGGGAAAATATTTCTCCCATATAAGCACCGGGAGCAAGCGACATTTCTTTGGTGGCCATTGCCATTTATAAGACATTTTCTTTATGGTCATTTCATATTTCTGAGCCATTTGAGTTGCTTCTAGTGCATCAAGCGAACAGTTTTGCTCAAAAAGGCGTTTACGACATTCTCGAAAACATAGGCAGTAATCTAATGTACGATCTGCACTATTACCCTTCATATTCCATGGCCGCGCCTACAATCTTCATGCTGTCTTTACTGTTCTTTTTTCCTCCTTGACACATTCTTTGCCCCTTTCACGACACTGTATAGCGTTTTCAGTCGATATTTTTAGCATTTCAAACTATTTCACAACCATTAAACTAAAACGTATATTGAAATAAGATTCGTATAACTCGATGCTTATCAAACTGATCATTGCTTTCGTCGTTTTTCCCCTCAAGGTAAATGCTAATACAAATTAAATAGAAAGCACGTATTATCTGTCTACGATTTTCGTTACATTTTTATTTGATAATATTTATAAACTAAATTATATCTTTCGATTTACAAAATGCAAAAATCCTTCAGAATATTTTGAGAGGGGACATTAGGACCTAGAGCAACCAAATTCGACTCATAATTACTTCTTAGGTGGCAAGCACTTACTGAAAAAGAGTTTTTTCAAAATTCAATTAACTTTTTAATTAAAAATTAATTGAATTGGTGAAGTTTTTCTTAAATAACTTTGGAGTATATAATCGCGCTACTACCTTGCACACAGTATTTCAAAATTAAAAAAAAAAGTGAATAATTTTTTAACACAACTAATTTTATATCCGTGAAAGTTTTTGATTTTAATAAATTTTCAAAGTGGCTTTTTAAGTGTATGCATCAATGATAGCTTTTATTGGTTTATTACAGCATTTATGATATACGCGTTGTGGCAATATTAAATATACTATTTAAATGTTATAGCGGTTATATGATCCTACTATCTTCTCTTTTGAGACAGCAGATGGCGTTACCTTATTAACATTAAGGTATATTTCCCATGGTCCTTCTTGAGGATCATTATTAGATTGTATTCTAGTGAGTATCGTGTATTTTCGTGTTCGCGTTTGTTTTGTCTTGTGAAATGTGGAACTTAGAAAATAATTAAATAACTGTTCCTGAAACTCATCTATTGTTTTCATCTATTTCATCATAAAGAGTCTCGCCCCTCTACAACGTTAATTATCGCTATTTTATAATGGAGAGTAAATAAACGCTGCAAACCATAAAATAAAGATATATGAATTTGACGCAAGACGTTATCATACTGCAATATATTGAAATTCCAAATCACGTTCTCACAATGATAGCTTCACGTTAAAAATCATATCTTTCTCACGATGATAGCTTCACGTTAAAAATCATACCTTTATTCAAATAAACATTTTTGGGTTTTATGACAGTATTTTATTTCTATATTTGTGCATTTAATAAGAGAAAATATTGCATATTGTTTTTTAGTTACAATATTTATTTATGCGTTTCTTCTTTCTTCTATACAAACTATCCAAAGAAAAAATATTATAATCGATGAAAAAAAATTCTCCAATTTTTGATTTCTATGTTTTAAATCCTCCTGAAAACGAAAAATCCATTTTATGTGGCATGTTCACTATTTGATGTATGAAAAAATAGTTTAAAAAAGTAGGAAGTTAGATGGATGAAATATTATATGCAGGCGAATATTAGATTTCCATCAAATTTTGACATTCATTAACGTACAAGCAAGGTAAATTAAAGTTGGCGTATAATCGCTAGAATTGTAAATCTATGTCAAATTTTGGTTAAATCTTTCAAGGGGATGAATTGTTTGCTGATTATTTGGGGATGAATGTTTGCTAATTTTTGGTTTATGTGAGGGCGGTAACTTAGAAATGTTGGTAAATAGCAATCTTTGATCCAAAATTATTGATATGTTTCAAATTTTAAATGCAATTTGTCATGAGAGAAGACCCAAATGCAAACTTGTTTTTAGTGTCTTTTAATACTATGAAATTAAATGCAAAACATGCATTATCGTACGAAACACGGAAAAATTCAAGGAAAACAATACCGTGTTATCTTTATACCTTTGAAAATATTTTTTTCCCCCTCTGATACTTGAAATCAAAAATCGCAATATTTGTCTTAACAAAAATTAGTATGCATATTTTGTTCTGCAAAATATTGTTTAAAATAAATAATGATTAAACACTTCTCTTCAACCTTTAAGAAAACAGGCATAAAAAGTAATAAATGTGCCAAACTAATGGTTAATCGTATTTTGTTTGATAAATAAATGCAGCATTCTAAAAAAAAATGTTCTCAAAAGCTGAAGTTAGAACACCAAAAAGGTGTTCCATCAAAACATTTCCAAGCAACTAATACATCATAAGTTGATTTTTTTATGCTAATTTTTCATGCGGAAGAACAAAAACTTCAGCGGCGGAAGGGGGAAAAAGTTACCAAGCAAGTTTTATGGGGCTGATGGTAATTATCACTTTTTGTTCTTGTTCCTACAACGAAAGTTCTAAACGAGGTCAAAACTTCTAAGTTAAAACGTTAACAAAGGAGCCAACGACGTATAACGTCTGTCGCATATTCTCAGGCAGGTCCGTTTGTTGAAAAGAATGGCATTTGAATAGAAAATTTGATAGTGGCGGTTTAAAAGATAGAGGTAACAGAGGCAATCTGAAATCGCATTCCGGCTGCACGGTTCGTTCGCTCGGGATGAAAAGTGCCCGCTTATGCTGGCGATGATGAGGTTTTGGCTTTTGGGATTGTTTAAAAGTTTCCTTTTGTATATTACCATGCTCTGCCATTAAGCTGGCTTAGTTGAGAAAACAGTCATTTGTCTCGGGGAATATCTTCATGAGAATTAAGAGGTAGGCTAAGAGCTGTTGAATTAATTTGGTGGTAAAGTCTTGTAGGGAAATCTATCAAATTAGAGAATACCTGTTTCTGGAATCTAAAAAACATTGCATATATGTAATGGCAATTGATTTGTATATTAAAAAGACTTCATAATCTCGGTCTTATTATATATATATATATAATATCAATAAATGTTGTTTATTCATAGAAAAAAGACAATACTATAAAATTCTACTTCATTAATATTTTGATTATTGACTGGATCAGCGCGCACTTTTTAACTTGAACAGTTAAAAGTGAAAAAAGAAATATTCCTCTCGGCAAGCTGGAAGGCAAAAAATTTTCTTGCCTTCCTTACACCTACCTAAATTGCTATTGTAATCCCTTTACATCTGAGTTACTATTTGGCAACAAAATTTTTGATGTTAGAAACAGTCAATATTAGGACTTGAAAATGTTTTAGCCTCTAACTTCTAAGATATCGCAGTTGTCGAAAAACTTTAAATACAAAAGTTGTTGATCTTAATGAAACGCTAATTTGATTTATATTTCTATTTTTAATATGAAGAAAGTTATAGGGAAATGAAAATTCCCCGATCCCGATGATCGGCGAAGAAAATTTCCCTAAGTCTTGCCGTAAGAACCATTGCAATAGATAATCTTCCTATAGGAATCTACTGAAAAAATGACAGAAACAATTAAAAGAGAAAAAAAAAACTTCAGCAAAAAAATGATTTCCTATTAAAGTTATTTGACCTGAAGACAAAAGATACAAAAGACATCAGATATAGGAATGAGAAATCCTGATATGGTAGTCGGTTCTCATTTTCTTACAAAGGTGTGGAGTTTTCTATCCCCCCTTATAATATGAAGACATGAAACGCGCCATATTAAGAACTACAAATACATTCACATTGCCCATATAAATTCCATGGCGACTCGGCCATTCAAATTACTCGGAACGCTAAGGAAAGGTGGAGTTAAGTTTTTGTGGTGATCGGTTGATATTTAGAGCGGGAGGGTAATTTGCACTCTTTTGCCCCTTCTTTTGGAATAACTCTGAAGTTTTTATTCATTTAAAAATATCAATATTTTGTTGAAAGGTACAAGAGATTCAGTAAAAATGCCAAATTAATGCCAAAGATTGGTATTTCATAACTATTTTTCACGAATGCCATGCAAGACATTCGCTCCTTACTCATGATCCACAGTTTTATGCGGGAGGGGGGGGGGATAACACATTTATTAGAGGACATGCGAGACAGTTTTGGAGAGATAACTCCTGTGGTCTATTTAATATTTTTAAAGTATTCATACTTTGTTTTAGGCAATGGAATTCGAAAAGTATGAATTCCATAAAATGACGTTTAAAAAACGATGCACACCATTTCATCTTAAATTCATACCTGCATTCCAGAATCATGCATAACAACATTTTTGAACCTAATATAATTTTTTTAATGCAACTGAAACTAAACACCTTAATTAACACCTAAATTTCACCTTAACAAAAGTGAGCTCGAATTTTAAATATGCTATGTATCAACTTTTTATTTCGTATCTACATATGCTATTTTCTACTACGCATTTTTATTCATACTTTTAAAGATAGAAACTATAACTTTTTGCTGAAAAAGCAAAGGAAAAAAATAGCTTTGAACTTATAATAATATTTGTAACTTTTTAATCTTTAAACGTTTAACTATCCCATACTGTCACACAAGGGAAATGATGGTTATATTTAACTATTAATGAATTTGTCTGTCTCGCAAACTGAATTCCACTTTTAGGTTCTAAAACGCCCAATTTGTCTGCCACACCCAGTCTGTACTAGATATTGTATTAAGTATCTATATTTTTTTAGTAATTACTTGGTAAGTCAAAATGCCTTGCGAATTCCCACCAGTAAATTAAGTTAAATCATTACATTACCAAAGTTTAACACTTAGATTACCCTAATATATTTAACGTATCAGCAGTTTTAGATTCCTTTTGAGTTAAAATATGAAAAGGGATATGTTATGTCATACAGTTCTAGCATTAAATTATGTTACGAGTTGCATTATATTTCTGGGTAAATTTAAAATCTATTTCAATGGTATTTAACTACCATTTTTCCTTAAAATGGAGAAAAATCATAACTCTTAATGGAAGTGCTAATTACGTAAATATTTTTACAAATAAAAAAGTGCAACTTAATTTTTACTAAAAAGCACTGCATACATTTATTTTAAAATCAAAATTTAAAAAGTGATCAATATTTAATTAGTTGCACAATTTTGATGTATGAATATTCCAACAAAGAGACGAGCTCTGAAATGATGATGACAATGAATTAGTATAAATTTGATTGTAGTTCGAAAATCTCACCACTAAGGCTCTTCATTGAAAATATCGAAACAGTTCGTCTTCCTCACTAAGATTAACTGATTTTTTTAAATTAAAAAAAATGTATTTTCTGAGGAGACAATTATAAAATTTTTATTTAAAATACTGCTTATGAATTTTTTTGAAAAGTACTATAACATATAATATTTTTATGCATTTTATATCATTTTGAAGCTGCCAAAAGAAAATAATGCATGTATATCTGTTACCAAATGTAACTATCCGGTTCGTTTTGTCATTTAATCTGTTTAACAAATAGTACCTGACTGAACTTCGCTCGGATTTTTTTTCTTTTCAAAATTGTAAATAAAGACCTATTAGATGGCTCGTTTATAGTTATAAGCAAAATTTAATTGAATTGCAAACGCGGAATCGAGCATGAGAGTCCGAAAATCTTAACCGCTACTCCATCTTTGATACACTTAAGCAGCTCGTGTGATGCCAGATGTCAATATTTAGGACGTCAAAAAAAAACGTGTGTGTGCGTGTGTATAAAATCAAGTTTTTTTTTTTTCGGCAAAGACACCTATATAGAGAAATTAAAAAAGCAAAACCTTATCCAAATATAAAATTTGATATAAATCTTTAGAGCCGTTTCCGAGATAACGTAATAAATAAATGTATATATATATACAAGAATTGCTCGTTTAAAGTTTTAATATTCTGTTGGCGATCTTTGGAATGTTGATCTAAAAGAAGTTAATACAGATTTCATTTATTAATATTAAATCTCCACTGAAGAACTTCATTATTTTAATATGTTTCTATTCATAGATTTTGTAACTATCATTTAGAAAAAAACTCTTCCATTTCAAATCAATCAAAAGAATTACCCTATTACACTTTCAGCAGAAATCAAATGATAATCAGACATTTTCTTTTCTGCAAATTCAAAATTATTAATCCACTGATTGATACAATAGTTTTAATGTTTAAATAGCTCACTTATAAAATGAATCCATTTTCTAATAAAATGCTCAAAAATACCTATTTTGTGATAATCCAAAAAAGTCTAATTTTGTTAAGCAGTAATAACATTAGTAGCTAAATTAGAAGACATATACAATAATTTCCAATTTACTGCAGGGAGCCTTTGCCTAATAAACAAATTTTCATTATTTTAAAGCAACGCACTTAAAGCACTTATTTAATGTTCCTTCTTTTTCCCACAGACTGTAAAAGATGAAGCATTTCACTCAGTATAAAATGCTCATAATAAAATAAAAAGGGTATATATTCTGATAATTACCGTTTATGACTATAATAACTAGCCGGAACCATTTCTATTTCTAGTATTGCACATTCTTCCTTTCTTTTAATTGAATTATAAGCTATTACCACCGCCATTCAATTCATTACAACAAAAGATGGAAAAAAATTTGTTATAAAAATCACTTAAGAAAATTGGTTCATTACATAATATTATTGTAACGTACTTCCGAAATTATGTCATTCTCGAATTAAAAGAGGGAAAAAATAATAATAAGGGTGAACAAAAATGGTTCTCAACTCTTGCTATTCGCGTTAGTTAACTCTGGAGCAAGCATTTCTAATAATTAAAGAAAACAATTTCTTTTGAAAGCCCGGTAATTACCCTAGAAGCATCCCCCCCATTCTGGATTGGTGAGAACATGCTCAATACACACGCTTCTCAATCAATGTAATTACACGGCAGCGGCGTGCAAAGGGAAGCAACATTACTGGCACAAGCAGCTATTGTTCGATTTTAGGGCGCTCTGTGATAATAGCACATAATTGGCACCGGCGCGATGTTTCCAACGTCCAATTTAAAGACACTGCAAAATTAATTGTATCATCATTTCTAGAAACTAAAGCATTGCAGCGCTCAACCATTACCGACGACATTAGCAGCGCCAAACGATTTTGAGCCGAAATCAGACGATAATATGGTGCGCGATCGAAAACTTGACGCTTTAAGATCATCATCAACCAAGATGGCCGACTGCGCCAGATGCCTGCATCAGCAGCAGCAACTTGCTGCCATAGCCAGATGCTCGACAGCATTACTTAACGGCTACAGCTCGTAAATCGTCTGCTGGCGATCAAGGTAGAAGGCGCACTAGTGAACCAGCCATTGCAGATTAATCGGTTTAATTACAACTAATTACGAGTGTGTAACTGGCAACTAATCCAAAGCGGAACAAGCATTGTTTTCCCCCACTCAATTTATGTGCGATAAATTTCATAGTTCGCTCTTTGCATCCGAATTCAGATTTATGTGTTTCGAAACTTGTGACTTATTTGGAGTTATCTGGAAACACTGGATCTGAAAATTATTAAAAATTCACATTTATGAAGCACAGACGCATTTGAATAGAAAGAAATTTAGAAAATTTTCGATTAATGCTATTTTAACGTTGCACAATGCATAGATGTCTAAATGCATCGGGATTGTTTTATAATTTAAAATTTACAAATGTCTAAGATAAGCATTTTCAGATTCATAAATCTACATTCTCAGCAATTTGCATATTTTTTGGGTAGAGTACATGTCATTTTTAAAGATTTGAACTTTAATTACGTGATTGGTTCATATTGCACTTCCAGCGTGTAAATGTGCGATTTAATAGACCAAATGGAATGTAAACGAAGTTAAATTTCATTATGTAAGAAATTTATTGGAACTTCATTGTTTATACGATTTAATTTAATCGGAGTATATGTTTTATGTATTCAAACATGAAATGTGTACGTTTTTAATATAAATGTGCTCTAAAATATACACACAAATGTTCTAGATGAAGATTTTTAATATTCCTTACACATATTAATACTGCATTTCAAATTTTATATAAAACATGAAATCTAACATCATAAAAATAAAAAACGAAATGTAGAAATAACAGCGGTTGATAAATAATGTATTTTCTCGCGAAAAATGTCATAAAACAGATTTTGCTCCAAAAAACTCACTTTAAAGCTTTTATTGAAAGATATCATGGTTTCTCATGACTCATTTAATTTTTGGAGCAATTGCAAAATTCTAATTATTTAAAAATAAGTGATGTTTGTGGATTTTTTAACACTTTCTTTTTTTTTAATTCTTTCTTTACACTTTAAAATTTCTGTCGATACTTTTTGATTATTCGATCATTCGATGAATACACATACCATTCTCCATTCAAAACGCGCAATCTCACTTTTTATTTGAGATTCTATTCTCAATGAAACTTCGTTGCAAGTCTAAACCATAATCAGGGTTTTAGTTCGGTATTCAGTACAAATTTGCTTATTGGGGGAATCAAAATGACGTATTTATAGGGAAAAAAATGTTTCTATATGCTTATCGGGGCTACACCTCTGCAGCGAATTCCAAAGCTTGGAGGAAGTCGCAAGTTTACAGTTCTCTCTCTCTCTCTTTATTCATATAAGTGGGGGTGTTTTTTCTTTTTTTCGCTCACTTCCGTAATATGATTTCATTATTTTTACACTAACACGGAAACACTTCCGCGTTTATTAGGTTTATTTCCAACAGGCACTGCATTGAATATCCACCAATATTTAATTATACTTTGTTATAAATTGATTTCATTCATTATAGTCACAAATTCCATTTGTTTATATTAATATCTATACATACCAAATATAGTTTATAGTTTTCGTATCTTTTACATGTCTTCTAATATTTCATAGATGCCCGAATATAAAAAAATTCTCATTGTTTACGTTTTCTTTTTAATGTTTTCTAATGATAATTTTTTTTCAGGTTTTGGGTTCGTCACATTTGAAAATGAGGATGTCGTTGACAAGGTCTGCGAGATTCATTTTCATGAAATCAACAACAAAATGGTAAGTTGCATTTTCCTGTTAACACTTGTTGATTATTTAAAATTTAAGATCCTATTTGACTTTTTGTGTTTATTAAAATAAAATTTAAGTACGAAAAAATGTTATTTCCCCATTACTTTATTCATATTTTGAAATTATATATATAAACTATAAGTTACCCAGGGTAGTAAAGTCATTTTTATTTCAGTGTTTTTTCACTTTTAAATAATTGACCCATTATTTTGGATAAATGCATTTTAACTGAGTTTTATTTCAACTAAACAAAAAGAGCTAAAATAAAGACACAACTTCATTATTTTTATGAAGAGAACTCTTTTTATTTGAAACTATTCGCCTTAGGCGACCATTTCGGTGCGTCAGTTGAAAATGAGAATGTCGTTTAATGCCTTTGATATTGATTTTGTGTAATTTGACGTAAATCACTTTGACGTAATTTCATGTCCATGATTCCATCAAAACACCAGACATTAAAACTGTGTTCTTTTAATTGTCTTTCATATGTCCTGTTCATTGTAAACATAAACTTTCCTAATGGAGACTAGTTCCATGGTATCATAGCCCTATTAAAAGCACAAACATCTAGTTTATCACTTTTGCAACTTCCGCGTTATTACAAATTTACTTTTTATTTGGCTTGTAAATTACACAGACATAAAATCCTTTTTCCTCCAACAGTAGAAGCAAATCTCGCTTTTAAATATTCGATGAAACAATGAAAATTGTTCGAATTTCATGTCAGGATGTAATCTATTATTGGAAATTAATAAACAAATATTTTCAGAAAAAATTTGCTAGATTTTTAAATTGATATCATTAATATATATATATATATATATATATATATA
>JAPMOR010092362.1:526214-589074 GCA_026543865.1 Argiope aurantia
GGAAAAGATGTGAAAACTATTTTTTGTGTAATAACATCTATAACATTTCAGAAAATTATTGCTGAAAAACGTTAAAAGTTTACTTAGTTTTTAATCAATTGAAATTCTAACTAAAAAAAACATCGCACAAGGAGCATTCCATTTTTTATGGAATATATATCTGCTAAATTTGGTAGCTGTTGGACAAAGGGTCTGGCTTGTAAAGCACAAACGCACAAACAGAAACAGATACAAATTCATCTGTAATATTAGTCGAATAAATCAAACCTAATTTTAAAAAAAATCTAAAACTTTTCAAAATGTGGTCAAAGTTGCTCTCTCAAAAGTTAAAATCATTGCCAAAAACCATAATGCCATAATGGGAAATACGAATTGAAAAAAAAAAAAAGCTTGCCTTGTGAAGGAATAGCAACATAGGTAATACAGGTATTGTAAATTTATTTCTTTACAGCTAGATTTATGAAACCTCTTGGGATTCATGCAAGAATCGTATATATGCTTTTTAAAAACCAAATCAGTTATAATTGAAAAGAAAAATCCAATCCAATTTAATAGTATAGTATATTTCATTAATTCAATAACAGAGCCAAAAAGAGATACACTTACAATTTAGAAATAAAAACGTCACTTAAATCTACGAAACGAAGAATCCCTCATCAACAGAAAAATATTATAGAAAAATTCAAATCAGTGTAATGCTGTAACATCTCCTTAGTTGTCTTTTCAAGACAGTAGTTTTTATTTTTTTTATTTTTTATAAATATAAACTAATACTGTAACTTCCAAGTGACCTTGCATTAAAATAACTTACATTACGAAATAAAAATGCATTCAGTTATGTAAATGTTACATTTATCATCTGCAAGAACATAAATTAATAATTTTTTTTTGAACACCGATATTATTGTGTAAATGAATACTAATTAAATGCAGTATACTAGAAATGCATACAAGCGAAACACAAAATTCAGTAGCAAGAGTGGGCATATTGAATTTGGTCTTACATTTTTTCCCCCATCAAAATTACAAATTGCACCTTTTTTAAGACTCTAATCTCAATGTTAACACTTCTTTCTATTCATTAATATGATTTTTGCTTCTTTTGTTACGCATCAATTTATCATAAACTTTCTTCTTTGTATCAAAAATGTTCGCGGATGTCTTTAACAACAGCTCAAAAAAAAAAATCTTATTTCCGAAATTGTAAATAATCAGAATTTTGCACAGAGCTCTTTTTGTTATTTATTTAATCCAAAGCTCAGGCAGGAAGCTCTTCAAATTACGTTACAACAATGATTCATTTAGTTACTGCGCTGGCATAGTGTAATTATTCCGGAGTTTCACTTCGGGAGAGGAAGTACGTTCGCGAATAACTGGACGGAGATATTGGAAGGGGGCGGGGTGAATAAATCTTCACACCAATCATTTGTCTGACTTTTCCTTTCATTATACTCAGTCCGATTCAATCGGATTTCTTCCTTTGCTTCCGTACTTTTTTTTCCCCGTCAGGGCGATGATTCTTCGCCGCTCTTCACTTCAGTTGTGCAGCGTGTCGCAAAATTTTAAAAGACTATTGTGTGCAAGTCATTTCAAATTTATTCATATATGCAGTCTATTTCCCGTTTTCCTAAAATGCAATAGCTATTTCTTTTGGAATTCTTTGAGAGATCTTCGGTTAAAAAAGAAGGAACGTTTCGGAATAATAATAATAAAAAGAATGGCGAAAAAATATTTAAAAAAGGAGAGAGAGGGGAAACTTTATTACAGGAGTATTTTGTTCAGAGTGGCACTTTGGTTGGGAATAAATTTGGTGAAGACTTCTCCTGGACAATGCTTACTCATATTCACAAAAAGAAAAAAAAAGTTCATGCAATTTGTATTTCCATGCCTTTTCGAATGAGATGAAAACTTATTTTGCATTATTGTTGCTATTTGATTATATTTGTTACTAAGCGGTTTTTCTCTCTTTCATATATTTTTGTGTGCAAACATCAAAAAGAGCACAGAACGGAATATTTTAAATCACAACCTTTGACACATTTTGGATATTATGAGTATTTAAATAAAAAAAAATCGGTGGGGGGGGATTCTTGAATTCTTTATTATATATTTTATTTTGGCTGGAGTATACAAAAGCTAAGAATTTTGATTTCAAATATAATCATAAAATTCTGAATATCATATCATTTATTTATTTTATAATTTTTGCTATAGCTTGGCTCTGTCGAGTTGGTGGATGTGATGTAATAATTATGGAATATCAGACGATTCTATTTTAATAAATTAGGTGATAGGCATGGATTAATCTTTACAAGATCCAGTTGCCTTGTTTTTCTTTATAATATGTGATGGTAGACATATGAATAATGAAAAGTAGAAAAGAAAGATGCATTGAGTTTCGCACAAGCATGTTCATTGGGGCCATGTTGTTTTGACACGATCCATTCTCCGTTTCATAATTCCTCTCCCCCCAGTAAATGCAACTCTCTATCTGAGATACAAAGATCAACTACACTAATTCATATTAATCCATGGATCACTGCATCGTAAGGGAATCATTTTATCTCATCTGAAACTTATAAACAGAAATGAAATATTTCAAAGATGCTGTAATTCGGATATAAAAAATATGCATAATCCACAAATACTCATGTATTCAAAGGATTTTTTTTAATGAATCAGTGTTGTAGTTTATTCTCAAAACAGAAAGTGTCATCTAATTGGATAATAAAAAATAAAAAAATAATTCAGTAGTTAAAAATAAGTGTTTCAATACAAATACGCATCTTGTTTATTTATTTTTGAAGAAACTAACTTTAAAAGAAGTCGTTTGGAAAAAAAAATGATTATTTTTTTAAATTTCAGTTTAAGTAAATAAAACAAAATTGCAATGTTTTGAAAATTAACAAATATTGGTTATTTCCGTCATAGTTTTTTTTACACTTATTGTGCTGAAATAGAATTTAATTATTTCAAATTAAAGTTTTATTTCAGTATTTTGGTTTTGTAAACGCAGATATACTGATTTGAATTCTAATTCTACAAAATGCATGTTATTGTGTAATAGGCGTTAGCTCTTAATACTGTTTTATCCGACTCGCGTTTATCCGAGATCAAGTTTTGTTAGGTTAATCCTATAGCAAATTAGCGAGATAATTTTTTTGTGGGTCCATACAAATTTATTTTTATAATTTTGAAAATAAATTGGTAAATATTGAAATTATTATTTTTTAAATCACAGTCATATGTATAAAACGTTTTCATGATAAATAAAGATTGCTGAAAGCATCTTTATGTTGATTTACATTGTTTACTGGCCATTTTAGTGTTATTCGGGGATGCCATTTACTAAATTCCGTGAATAGTGAAAATTTACAGCATTTTGTAGTTTATTAATTCAATATATGGTATCAATTTCATCATTTTATTACAATTAATAATCAGAAAGTTTGTCTTTTATAAATTTATAATGTGATAAAGGAATGAAATCTAACATACAGATAAAACAATAAATTGCAACATGAGATGTCTTTTCCTAACACATTTTTGATATTGAATTTCTGCAACATGAAAATACGTTTAACTACATATAATAATTTTCAGTTTTTAGTTTCTTTGAGTTCATGTAACTTTTATAGAAATTTATAATTTATCAGCATTTAACCCGTTTTTTTCTTGTTTTTTTCTTTTGTGCAGGTGGAATGCAAGAAGGCCCAGCCCAAGGAGGTGATGATGCCCAGTAACGTTGCGCGCGGACGGGGAGCAGGTAGGGCTGCGTACGGTAGGTGGCGCTACGGGGCTGCTCTCTCCTCTCATGCAGACTGGCGTCATTTATCCATATTCATCATCATCACCCCTTTCTTCTTTTTCTTCTTCATCCAGCGCTTTCATGGGGGGGGGGGGCTTTTCTTTTTCTTTTTCATTCTTCTTTTATCTTTTTCCTGCCATTCATTTCTTTTGTGTGACAGGACAACTTAAGTTGCGGTTCGTTTTGCAGAATCTGATAATTTGCGAAACGAACGTGCCAAGGAGGATAGGCTTATCAAATACGCAAAGCAGGCAACTGCCTAGGGGTCCCGTAACTTTAAAAAGTCCCGAGGAAATTAGATTTTTATTTCTTTTTTGAAGAATTTCTAAGATAATCTAATTTTCTGCTTTCATTTGGTATAAAAAAGTCATGTAATCGAACATACTCAATTTAAATTAGGTAACGCTTAAATTTCAGAATAAAATAAACGGAAAAAATAAAAAAAATAAAGATTTATTCTAAGAGTCGTATCAGGTTTTCAGACTCGTGATGTCCATTTTTTCTTCTCGGATCAACTTTATTAATCAACGACACTGGTAAACTTAGTATTAGAATATATAGAAGGTATTAAAAATTGCGATATTTTTATTATTTTGTTGTACAATACCTTTTAATTTCATTTTTTATGCACGGAATATTGAAACCAACTCTATTGAAGGCATGCAATAAAATATTTTTTTTATTTTAGCTTGTCAAAATATTTGATATTTAAAAACTGCTTAAATAAATATTAAATTAAAATGAATAAAAAATCAAGAAAGAGGAAACCAAAATTTAAACTGGCTAAATTCTCCTGAATTGCTTAATATGGCTTTGGTGTGACTGCATTGCATAATGATCCTTAAGTGTTCAAAATAATGTAGAATAATCCGGATAGCCTAGGGGGTTCCTCGGAGCATATGTAAAGTTATTCTGTGAGAAGCATTTAAAATGTATGATTTCTGTAGAACCTTTATAAATTACAACCAAACCTGAACATTCTTGGAGACGATTTTAATACATAGAAATTCAGTATACAAATTGCAAAATGTTTACCATTTTCTTAGTAAAACTGTTATATTTAGTTATTTTATTTTTTTAATATGAAAAAAAAATTCAAAGTATTAAATTACACAGAAATTGATGTTAAGAATTATTTTATTGAAAAAACTATTTATTATTGAAAGTTCGCGTTCCTGAAGAAAATTCGATATGTACAGATTTTCGAAGAGAGGAAATTCGATGCATGAAGATTCTACTGTATATGTTCGTATATGATGAATAGAAAAGAAAAATATTGTAATATTTACATATTTTGACTCTCTTTCATAATGAAATTGCGCTTTCTCGACCTTTCTGAATCCAAAACATTTTTGGAATTATATCTGTTATGAATGAAATAATTAATTAAAAAAGAAATAAATTTTACGACTGAAATCTGGCATGTGGCCTTAGCACTAAAATTATTGTCGGTATCATGTTTTGCATTAAGTAAGAATCAACTCTCCATTATGGCTGTTGTATCAAAATGCCGTATGTCAAAAATCACTTACAGCAAAATATTTTACTGCTACAACTGGAATCGGAAGTGACAAATAGCATTTGTGAAACATACATTAACCATATGAACATATACAGCTAATCCATGTAGAGATTTTGCATCAATAAAATGCTTTTTTTAATTAAATTTCAAATACGGCATTTTGATATAACAGTAACAATATTTCCAAAACATAGTTGCAATATCAATGCAAATATTTTAGGAGATTTTTCCTCAAAATCTCACCATGCATTGCATCTGATAACCGTAATTAATCGTGCCGAAAATGTCCTGTTAGCGGATTCTCTACCTCTTCCTGTTGGAGTTAATAATTAAATGATAGTTAATAACAGTGCGCTAAACAGTTGTTTGACCATAAGTGGATCTAGAGGGACATTCCTCTTACAATGAGTAGATTGTCAAGCATCGCTGATTTCGCGCTGATAATTATCTCTCTGATGAGCATGTACGCGTTGATTTGATTGCATAATTTATTTAGATGCGATTTTATCTTGGAATTGTAGTAGATGTAAAATTACTCTATAAAGGGTACCTTTAAGGATAGTATTAGTAACCATATGTTGTGGAACGTGGCTGTTTAACAGTTGAAATAAATAAATTATGAAGTTTAATTTATTCAGACTTTTGAATTAAGAAAAACTTGGTCTAAAATTGAGTAGAAGAAAAAAAAAATCTCAAACCTAAAAAATGCCAGTAAAGATTTATTTTAATTATTTCTCTGTATTAATAATTATGGACAAAACATAACGATGTAATTAATAAATATAAATAATAACTTTAAATAATTTTATCAAGAAAGTGATTATAATTACAAGTAATTTCAATAATTTTAACAATACAAACATTTAAAATACAACAAATTGCGCAACAAAATAAAAATTCCGCTCTCAAAGCTTTTTAAAACGTCAAAAATGTTTTATTGCTTTTTGACTTACGCTTTGTATACATTGTGTTTTGTTATATTGTACACATTGGTTGTTAAATCCATTAAAGAATTCAAGGCTTTAAGAACTTTTAATTTACTATTAGAAAACACAAAATAAAGACATGTGTAATTATGAAAACATCTCAGGAATGCTAAAAAGTATTAGTTTTGAATTAATCAAAGTAAATTCTAATTATAAACAATTTTTTAATCTTTTTGTAAAAAAAGAATGTTTAAAAAAATCAAATGAAAAACTCGAATTTTTATCCAATTCGATTTTAAGACATTCGAATTTACCAAGATCGACTATAATAGCCTTAAAACGGAATTTCACTTAGAATATAAACACACACAACATTTTTTCACTGTGCTATATACATAATTGCACAAATAATGTTATAATTACAAAGTTTTGTTTTTTTAGAAATTTGCAATGCCATTCACATTGAACCAAAGTATATTCTAAATTTTTTGTTAATACGTTTATTTACATGTTGTCCCATCTCAACCAAATTTTAATTAACGCTTTTTATTTCTTAGAACATTTTGATTGACTAAAAAATTAAATTTATTTATGTATTAATGTAAATTACTGCGGCTATAATTTTTTATTTTAAATTTTGTTTACCAGAGAAAAAAATATAGCGGCAATCGGATTGGCATCAAACAGATAATTCTATAAATTCAAAATGACATTAAAAGCTTTTTTTCGGATAATATTTCTAAAATTATTGTCGTAAAGCAAAATTATAGAAATAAAACTGAAATTGTCAAAGTATCAGTGATCAAAGCTAATTTTAAGAACCTTTTGAAAAATTTTAAGCTGATGTGTTGTATAGATAAGAGGAGAGACACTCTTCGTCTACACGTTGCTATTTCTGATATAAAAAGAATTTATGTATTTATTTGGCGCATTTCAGATATAGATTAATATTAATAAAAATATTAAATTTAATTTAGCAATTTTCACACTTTTTGAAATTTAAAGCAATTGTAAAAATGTTGAAACAGAAGGTTTTTTAAGAATAACCTAGAAAGGGTTTTGCTTTGTTTTTTGTTCAGCATTGCTTAGTTTAAAAGTATTCATTTCACTTCTTTACCGTTAAGAGACGTAACATTCCCTGGAATAATTGAATGATTTAAAAATCTTTGATATCAGTTTTCCTTTCAGAATGTAATTGAATTCTAATTTAAAATTAGAAATTTTATTATTATTATTTTTTTTTCCCTAAAAATGATTTCCTTCTATTAACTTCCTATAAAATTATTTCTGTTTCCTTTTCCTATCTTTACTCATTGTAGTTTAGATTTCATAATTTAGCAATCATGTTGATTATTTATTGGTTCTGAAACAATCAAATTATGTATATTTGACTTTGAAATTATTCATACAAAAAAAAAGGATTTTTTCCGTTAATTCTTTGAATCTTTGAACCATTTTTAACATTCTGTGATTGCTTTTTTAAATCTGAAATTAATAATAGTTAATTTTTTTATTTAATGAAACCTTTGCTAATTTTTTACTCTATGTTTAAGTAAAATTAATATTTGTCATAAGTGTTGTTTATTTGGGATTAAAACCAAATTTTAACTTTTTTTTTTCATTTTCATTTAGCATTATTTTTTTATTTCCTGTTTATTATTCTGTCAGTTTAAAATAAATATTAGAATTTTATTTTAAAATGATTAACGTAGGAAAGAAAACGATTTTTTTTTTTTGGTTTTTAAATTTCATCAAAATTCTTTAATTGTATACTTTATTTTTTGCCAATATGAAAATTGTTGCAGACGATATTGAGAGTTTTATTTTTTTAAGTTTAAAAAAAAACTGTTTTGGAATCATTATACTAATATTTCTGATAAAATTTTGGAAAAGATTAGGTCAGTAGTGTATTCTTTCATCTTGTAATAATTTTTAAAGTTTAAAAATGAATTCATATTAAGCTCCGGAGAAATTTGTTATAGCATTTTATCTGTTGCTTTCATTTATATATATATATATATGTATTTTCTAGATATTGTATGGCCTTTGGGAGCTCTCACTGATGGTAATGATGGAATGTTATGCGTTCCACTTACTACAGCATCTCGAAGTAAGTCAAAACTCTGTTTATCATTCTTTTTCTTTTTGTGCTATTATCATTTTGTTAAACATTTTTGATAATTTTTAATTTGAATTCCATTATGTGTTTT
This sequence comes from Argiope aurantia, assembly GCA_026543865.1. Classification (NCBI taxonomy): domain Eukaryota; kingdom Metazoa; phylum Arthropoda; class Arachnida; order Araneae; family Araneidae; genus Argiope; species Argiope aurantia. Next base: position 534,681 of record JAPMOR010092362.1, read on the forward strand.
ATAGCGCTTTTAATTGTTAAAGAATATTTACTATTAAAAATTTGAATAGTTCGTCACTTAATTATTATTTTAGTAATGATTCTCTTTTTTAAAAAATATGATATAGAAAAGATTTTCTTTTTTTTATTTTGATTAGAAAATGAACTACGAACAGAAAAATAAATTTATATATTAGACATTCTTAAGAAATAAAGTCTGAATGGTTGCTTTCTGTTTTTCTTTTCTTTTCTTTCTTTCTTATTTTTAATGAATGCATTGACAGTTACATGAGGTGGCAAATAATCTTATAACTCTTTAAATAAATATAAGTAAATAAACAGAATGAAGAAGTTATTAGACATTGTGTGTAATAATACTTTTTTTTATTTATTTTTAAATAATTAATTATAATTTTATTTTTAATTAAATAGTTAAATAGCGAATTTAATGATGACCAGTTTTATATTAAGATAGAATATTTTTTAATTTATAAAGTGATGAATTATTTCAGTTAAATTTAAGTTTTTATCATATCACAATCACATTCTTGAAAAATAATTTTGGAATTGCCTGTGCAAGCAATTAAAATTTCTTCCAAACTTTGGAATACACAAGCATTTAAAAGCACTTTTAATATTTATTAAAATTTGGTATAAAATTTGCCGAATTGTTTTCAGTCAAATGTAAGTGGTATTTACTTCAAAAATTTATTTACTTTTAAATAGATGTATTGTTTATCAAAGACCGGTTTTTAAATTGAGTGAGTTCATTTTGTAGAATGATAAATGTAACTATGCATGTTATTTATCATCTAATCAATAGATTAAAATAAACTTGTCACCAAATTAGAATTTTTCTATGGCGATAACTCGCCAGGTATAATAATCATTCACCGATGGAGTAAATGTAGTTTTTGTTACTACACCATGGTTAGTTTTTAATGTGTGGCATGATTTGGACAGCAATGGCAAAAAACTGATATCGCTTGCTTTAATTTTTCCGCATAACTGTATGTTGTTTATGCAGATATTGATATTACATCTTTTTTCCTTCAATATGACGGACAATAAATTTCAAAATTAAATTGACGCAATGCACTTCATTGATATCATGTTATTCCATGTACAAAATGAAAAAAAGATATATAGAGCAAATGAAAAGTATATGTTTATGCAAATTCTTACTGAAATATTCTCGATTAAATTTTGATAAGTCAAAATGAAAAATTATTTTTGTGAAGTCGCAATTTATAAAAACGAAATACTTTTCATAATTTCATGTGAAATGATCTTTCTCATACAAATTATAAGGATGCTTAAATATTTTAAGGGAAAAAGTGATGGCATACTTGAAGAGAAATACATCTGAATTTCATTCTTACAATGAATAAACAGCAAATCAATAATTATAAAGTACAAAAAATTTCATAACTCATAAATTTAAATCTCAGCTATTCGTCTTTTGAACTGATAAGGTGTTTTAATTTTCTTTCTTCACTGAAAAGCGAAAGTCATAATTAATCAAGAGCGAAGGAGTGAGTCCACCGGCTGTTAAGCGCAGCAATTACTCTTGCCTGCGATACGCGCATTGTCGTTTTTCTATTAGAATTCTGGACTTAGCGCATAACAGAATAATTAATCTTTTCCCATGTGAAGCGTGATAATTCTTCTGTCATTCGCCGTGTTGCCTTTTATCATTCTAACTTATGACTTGGATATGTTTTTGAAATTGCTTCTAAGAATAAGAAAGTGGCTGATTTAGAATATTCTCGTTGCTAGCCTTTCAATAAAGGCCAAGTAATCAATGCCAGTTCTTAATACATTTGTTTTTGAGCTTTGTTGATTTGAGCTGAGTTTTGTGTGTTATCTGTAGATTGTATTTGTAATTGTGTTTTTTGTAGATATGTATTTTAATTTGAGGACCTTTTCGGATTTAGTTAAGAAGTTTGTTTTTTAAAAAATATTTTTCAATAATGAAGGCATGATCTTGAAATAAATCTTTTCAGCTACTATGCCATTGCTCTTAATTTCTTTAATAATAAAATTTCGAATGAATTATTGTAAATGTAACACTTGTGAAATCAATATCAATCTAGTTGCTACTCGGTGCGTATCATTCACTTCATAAGCAATAGCTGAAATTCTGTTCAAAACAACATGGCGTATTGGTGTTTGTTGTTGATAGGGCTGTTGCTGTGATGTTTTATTTCTTCTTTGCTTTGATACTTCCATGTTTTCTTCCCTTCTTTCATGTTAATTTTTTACTTTTAAACATTTAAAAAAATCAATTTAAAATGCCCACTTTTATAAAAAGTAAAGCAATTTAACTAAATGATAGTTTTATTTTAAATGCGCTATATAGTGATTTCATGGATTACAAAACAAAAGTTAAATCAAGTTATTTTTGTATTGATTTGAATAAGAGAATTTTAAATTTTCATAGATCATTAATTTTGATTTATTTCCGCAATAAAATGTATATGTTGTGGATTTGGTATGTTAATAAAAAATATATAAATAAAAAATAATAAAAAAACATTTGAACAAATTTATGCATTTTTAAAAAATGTGAAGCTTAGTAAAGTAATTGAAAAATATTTAAAATAATTCGATGAAATAAATCGCGCTATCGTCGCTGCCGCTTCCTCAGAATAATTATAAATAAATTTTAAATATCTAAAATATCATTTTCTATACAAATAAACGGGTTTTTTTTGAAATAATATATATATTTTTAAACATTTCTTTTGCCCTTATTGATTGCATCTTTGCTGAATGTTTGAGTCGAATTTGTATATTATATGTATATGTGATCGGAAATTATGAAGTTCACTCCTTCTGTTGTATAAATTAAACAATATAGGGAAGTAACTACTTAATGACTTATACTTGTTTCGCGACACTGACAAGAATATGCCATGTGTTTGATAAAGTATTGGAAAAATAGTTTTATTTTGATAGCAGTTTAAGAATTGCTAAATATAAGTAGTGAGATTTCCTTTTGGAGAGAGGAAGATATAGTAATCAATTACATTGATTAAAAAGATAGATGGAATGACATTTTGAATTGTGTTTAACCTCTTTATCCTTATAAGCAATTTACAAACACACTTGGTGTAAAGAAATATGTTTTATAAAGTTTGAATAAGGGTAATGTAATTAATTGTCATGATATTAGTAAGACAAATTACCTATATTCAAAAGAAAAAAAACCTTGCGTGCAAATTTTGGAATATATTTGGAGTAGTTATGCCACTGCCACTATTTATTAAGGTAGAATAATTATATACTATGTGTAGCTGAAGTAGTGAATGCATATTTATTAGATACAAATTTTTAAAATTTAAATTCAATTAATCCATTTTAACTTGAACGGTTTGTTAAAGCAATTCATTGAAAACAATTTATAAAAAACTCATCTTTATTAACGTATTGTTATTTATATATTATTTTTTTTATTTTCTGCTTTTTTTGTCTAATATTTTTCATAATTGGCTATTAAAAATATTATGGAATGAAAATTTAATTAAATTAATTAGCTGACAATAAGTTTTCTGAAAGTATTAAAAGAAGCTATTGTCATGAAGTTCATACAAAAGTCACAATTGGAAAATTCTAGCATTTGAAATTGAGCGAAAATTTATTACAAAATTCCATTTTTGCATTGTGTCATTTTACAAAATGCAAACATTCTGTTGCAATCGACATACATTGTCGCTTAAAAACACTTCAAACAAAAGGATTCAGCATACTTTTCTGCTGTATACCTAGTCATGTAGAGTATAGTTGGCAATGAAAAGGCTGATAGCGCTGCGAGGGCGGCTCTACATAGTCTATCAGAACCATGTACTCATACTGATTTGTTTGGCAGGAATCCTGGGATAGAGAAATGCCAAATAAATTACATTTTATTAAACCGACTATTAACTCGTGGCCTGTTGTCTCGGTTAGAGGAGCAGATATCAAATTAACCAGACTACTCATTGGTCGCACTCGCCTTACAGGCAAACATCTTTTATTTGGGCAGTGTGCACCGATGTGCACAGACCGCGATGTTAATCTTACAGTTTTATACATTTTAATTCAGTGTCCTAAATTTCATTCTCATTGTATGCGCTTTTTTTTAATTCATTAACATTGGAGATGCGGGAATTGGTGGGAGGAAACACCCTCACAAGAACATCCTTGAATTTTTAAGACCTATAAATTTTATCCATTTTATATGAATACCATAAGGATTTTAAACATTTTCTTGGAATTTTTTCCGTAATTGGAGTAATAATTTTAAGTCCTTTGTCCTTTAAACTTATTGTGCTTTGTTTTTATAAGTGTAAAACGTTTTTTGTATTTTGATCTTGTGAAAATGTTTCTTTAATAGATCATATAGCAATATACACATACCATTTGTTTTGGCGCAGCATGGTCAGCTTTGGCTCTTGTGCCATAAAAATCCAAAAAACCAATCCATCCATTTTTTGTAAACATGAAATGAGTCAAATGAAAATGCATAAAAGTAGATCGTTAAAAGTAAAATTCAGATCGTTTTGTTCAAATTTATTTTATAGTTTGGTTAATTAAGCTAAGCTTAAAAGAGCACTCTAAGATTAGAAAATTCATACATCGAAATATTATTTAAACATCTCTGAATTTCATTCGTTAGTATAAAATGCGTTACAAACTGTATTGAAAATTTGTTGCTTTATATTTTATTGTGCCTCTTTTTTTCTTCTGCAGCAGCAGCTGGTTTCGCAGCTTACAGCTACGGACGTGGAGGATTCCCGGGCTATCCAAGCTTCAGCTACCCTTTCGCAGGTATGAGCTTCAGTCCACCCCATCATCTCTGCCTGCCCCTTTTATCATCGGACTCCGCCGTGGGGTTGTGCAATTTGCATGCATTGCAACTTTAAATTTAATATCTTGACTTGCTTTTCGTTTAGTAGTTTCTTTCTCGCTGAAATCAGAGTGTCTATAAATTCATTCATTTTTAAAAAATTATGTTAATGATCTGTACTGCTTTCGGCAAGCTTTAGATGAATTTTCATGGAAAGTTTTAAGCTATCCATAATGTGTTTTCTGAACATTGAAAATGTTTCTAATCTAGATAGAATGTGGAATTTTTAGTAAAACTCGACTTAACAGCAAATTTAATCAACTTTATATTTCTTCAAAAATTCATAACATTATTCTTTATTATGAATTGTCATAGTAAATTTCTGTTTCCGAAGTCTTTTATTTTTTTAATTTTAAATCCTGCCAAAAATAACATCTACCGTAGCTATTCAAAAAATTCGTCTAATTTAAATAATTTCCATGGTCAAATTTAATGACAAATTAGACCACTAGGGTTTCAGCTTGGATTAAACTACATTACATTTCTTTTGAAATATCTATAAATTCTTTTAAATTACTCTGATTATTTTTATTTGCATGAATATTTAACTCATTTGAATAACTTATTCGTAACTGTTGTGTGTTTAAAGTTTTTAAAAAATATATCTACAATTCTGATACAGTTAAATCATTTTCAGTATTTAATTTTGTGTCGATTGGAAGTAATTTTAAAATATTTTTATTTATATCAATTTTTACTTTGTTTTGCATGCATTGCAGTAATAAAATTCTTGTAACGACTTCTGTAACTGGTATTGTTGCATTGCTTGTCTGTGATGCAAAAATACTGCTATGTGGTTCTATTTAAACAAATTTTTTTATTTTATTTTTAAAAAGTCGTTTTTTTTTTCCAGCAATAATTATTTCCTTTTTTTTTTAAATTGTCGTAGCTGAAAATAGCCTTATATTGGTATCAAGCCCAAATAATCATTTTTGAAAACTTTTAGTATGAAAAAAAGAAAGACTGACAGACAATAGTTCGAACGAATTCTTTTTCATTACTCAGAATTATTCTTCGTCTTTCATTGAGCCGTTAAGCAACTCTCTCCAATATTTGAGAATCTTAGGCAATATTTTTGCATTAGGGCATTAGCAGTGTGAACAGTACTGGAAAAAAAATGAGATTTAATGTGAAACTAGAGTTGTAAAATTCTGTGTGACAAGGCGCACAATCTGCAAAATAGAAAAACGAGTTTTCTCTCCCTTTCTTCAATATATTAGCCTCTTTGTCGAAAGAATTTTAAAGTTTGGAATTTAAATCAAAGTGGTTTTGGTGCCTGTATTCAAATACAATTACAAAATTTTGTCGGACTTTAGTTTTGAATTTTATGATATTCCATCAAAGGCGGAATACTGAGCCATAAATGAAAAGTTTTCTGAAAAGAAGTTTTTAAAACTTAATATCTGAAAAATATTTATGATATACAAATAAATGTATAATTCCGAGACTTTTAGAGGTATAACAAATTCTTATTGGCTAAAAATAAAATTAATATTCTATTTTTTCTTCGCTATTCGCTTTATTTCCGATTGAATTCTTAATAGGGTTATCTGAAAATAATAATTGTAAAATTAAATCGCAAAATAATCTAACATAGTTTTGTGCAACTGCCTCGGAATAATAATAAAAAAAAATTAGTATAGATGTTTTTAGTATAGATATTTCCCATATAGAAACACAATGCTTTTTTTCCATCATACTTAAATTGGATCTGAATTATTTGCTGATTGCATAGTATCATTAAAAGAAGTATTAGGAATTCGTCTTTTAAAACTGCATTTCTTTGATGCTGATTCTTCTTTGATTAATCCCTTCATGTACAATGGCGTGCCTGCAGTTAAGTAAAGGTGTTAAATAAGTTTAAATGAAAAAAAAAATCACTTAGAAACGTTTTAATATTTCAAATGTCCACTTAATACTATTATAAAAATTAAAATAATAAATTTCCCAAATAAGATGTATCATCTAATTAAGAAGTTATGTAAAATTCTTAGTACAGGGATCAAAATTATCGGAATTCCCGTAATCTAATTGAATGGAATTTGTATTTAAAAAACTAATGCTATACCAAGATCAATATGAGTTTACATAAGCTCAAAGATACAGGGATTATGATTTTGTCCTGCCTACCTTTACCGCCATTTTCAGGATATATTTTTAAAAAGTGCATTTCTTTGATGAAGTGGCCAGTACGCTGGAAGGGAGTGTAAACTCGCGTTTTTCATTCTGCTGACTGCCCTTTGTGCACACAGGAACAACCCCGGGTGCATCCCTCCCCGTTGACTGGGCCTCTGCAACCGCTGCTACAGGGATCCCTTATGCGCGATCCCTACTCAACCCTGCCGAGCAACTTCTGTCCCCCAAGGGAAACCCAGCGATGCCCCCTCTGTGGCAGACGGTGTTCTTCGTCGAACTTTAAAGAGTATTTCTTCCCCTACGAGCCCATCCTTGCTTCTGGCATTTCGGTAAATGTAATGGAGTTTAAATTTAAAAAAAACATGTTTTTTTTTTTCCCTTGACAGTCCGAAATCGATATCGAGAATTTTTTTTATATTTATTTATTTTTGCAATTAACTGATGTGGTATTCCTCTTTAAAATTTAAGCTCTTTCGTTTCAAGAAATTGATTTATATTTGAAATAATTTGGGTTTCAAGGAACTGTCTTTTCTGTTCATTTACAAATGTCAAATACAAGGCAATTTTGAATAAACTGAAGTAAGAAATTTTTTTCATTCAATCGAAATTTGGAGTTAAATTTTTTCTTTTTGTAAATTGGATGTTTAGTTTATTATCAAGCTAATGAAAAGAAAATCTTTAGTACTATCCTAATCATTAAATACAATAGAAAATTAATTGGGAATTAAAAATTAGTCTCTTTAAAAGTCTTGAACATTATAAAAGAATTTTTTATTTAAATAAAATTTAACTCTTAGTTTACTGCTCTCGTTCATTGGCTTTATCTTTTCTAAATTATCTAGAAAATCAAAGCCTAAAATTTTTAGTTGCCAATTTTTCAAGAAGAATAATAATAATTTTATTGCAAAGTAAAACTTTTTCTTAAATTATCGATTTTTCTAAGTCTTTTCTAGTTCTTAGACTACAATCAAAGTTAACTTATGTATGTAATATACTAAGTTAGCTTAAGTTGTTGTACAAGAATCCAAATCAGAAGCTAGGGTGGGTTTGGGGAATCCCGACTCGGTTACTAATGGATGGAGGATAAACTATCTACTTCTTGGAAAGTGTTTGTTTATATTTATATTGTCAAGAATTTTATGTGGAATGGTCTTTGGTGTGAAATTTGAAAAATGTCTTTTTTGAGTCTGTTGGTCATTACTATTTCAGACTGTGCAACATCTGTTTTGTGTTATCATGATAATAATTCTGTTTCAGTACCTTATTGAATACATTGAGATAGGGAGAAATCTCAGTTCTTATTGCAAACAGAAGGTGTTTGAAGTTCCGTATTGCTTAATATCATATTCAGATTAATAATTATATTCTTAAAAAATAATTTTGTTGAATTTATATAATATATATAATTTCGTTAGTGAAACTTATTTTACTTTAGCTGATTATTTTCAAAATATTTTAATTTCTAGGAAAATGTTCATTCTAATTTGGAGACGGGGTAGAAATCAGGAACTAGGATTTCTTTCTATCAAAATATGTGTTCAACATACCATCTGGTGTATTAACTTTAACAATTTCGAGTGAAAATACGGCCCTAACTACACAAATAATCATTTTTCGATACTCTCTGTGGGTGATAGGATGAACTATTATATCTGTATTCGTTCCAATATATACGTGCTCATCTTTTCGTAATATGTATCCACCTAGATACGTCCAGATAGCGTCCAAATTCTACTATTTAGCAAATCTAGATTTAATCGTTTAATGGACTTTCCCATTTTCACTACTTAAACGTATAGATGTAGAGTTCTGTAACTGTGGCTACTACTTAACTTACTAACTATGATACTCAAATATGGTGTAGTTTTCAGTAAATTTTCAGTGGAAGTGTTTGAAATGCCATCAAACACGAACACTGTCAATTTTTTTAAAATCCTTTGATAGAGCAGGAGATAGAAGTGAGACGTTTTCGGGCTAGAATATGCGAATCCCAGCTGGCTACTAGCCGTAGCATATATCCTGTTGTTAATGGAACTGGAAATTTTAGAAAGGTTTCAAAGGATTCTGATGAAGTATTTACTCATGAGTATCTTGATATTTAAAAATAAATGCTGAAATTTTCTAAGTTTCGTTCCTATTTTATATTTGTCTTCGAATTATAATAAGTTAATTTAAAATAGAAAAAAAAAAATAGGGGAAAATGTGCTTAATTTTTATATTTTATCATTTTTATTTAAATTTTATAAAATCGAAACAATAGTTAAAAATTTTCTGTAAAAAGGATGTTCATGAGTTAAATGCTTTATCGCACGTAGTACTCATGTATCTATAAGTAGTTATTGTATTTAAAGTTGTATTAGTACTCTATGAATATAACATTGCATGTGAAAATCTATATTGTATTTACTATTCTCTCATGAGATCTGAATTGTATCTGAAACAGTTTTATGAGGTGATTTTCTTGACAATCGTCAGCAAGTCATACCTTGCAAAACTAGAATGGCTAAGAGTTAATTTTATCATTTTAATCGTAGAAATTTTTCAAGTAATGTAAAAAACAAAATTATATCTAGAGCATTTCTAAGTCATAAAAATCAAATTCAAAAAGCTGCTTGTTTTTCTATGGGGGTGAAACCCTGAATTGAGATATCGCTTGCAATGATTGCTTGATGTAATGAACCATTTCTTTTAATTCCTGATTCTGATTGGCCAAGAAATATCTTGAATTTATAAAACATTTAATAGATTTTTAAATTTCGTACCTACAAAGGATTTTCTTAATGATGCATTAAAGACAATCACTTCGTTAAAATTACATTGTTTTGTCAAATTGAAACAAAAATTCAGAATTCCATATAATGAATTCTTTAAAAATAAATTTAATTTTAAGAATTTGTACATTTTTTTATAAAATATTAAAGTACATTCCAAAAATTTTCCTATTGTTTAAGAAATAGAAAATTTTTTATTCATATTTTTCAGTGTTGATTAGGTCACTCAATTATTTTTTAAATTTTTACTTCAGTTGTTTTTTTTTCAAAACAATATTAAAACATTAAATCTCTAAAAAAATTATGAGAGTTTGTAATGCTATTTACATTACTGATTTACTGGTTTATATTCGAAATAAATCATCGGCTGAATCAGTGATTTTTAAAAGATCGTTAAAAGCTAGCAATATTTGAATAGTTTTCAGTCAAATATGAATGCATTTTCTGTAACAAGCTGTTTCAACGAAACACCGATTCACATCTCATGACAACTTATGATCCGTCGTAATATATATGTAGATAGGATAACTTCTTAGAGTGGTATATGTTTCTGCCATCCATTATATATGCAGTGTGTTTTGCTTTCAGGAAAAAAAAAATGAAAAATTGAGTCTTTTCGTTTTATTAGCTAACGTTATCACACTGCTTCCAGCCATTGTTATCAGGTGCCATTCTAATAGGTTTCTAAATAACTAAGCTCTTCTTACAAGCCGCTCCGTTTTATGCTTAGGCTACCTGTTCCCTCCATTTACATTTATTCATTGGGTTTAAGTACAAAAAAAATGAACACTATATAGGGTAAATGTTCACGAGAAATGATACCTAGAATTCCATATATGCCTATTGATTTTAAAATTAGATTGCTATAATGCATCATCGAATGTTATGTGAATAATTTCGATAAGATTGGCATTTTTGTTTTTAGAGAAATTATGCTTTGTAGATTAAAACACTAAAAAAATATTTTTTCGATTAATTTTTAGGGTAAAACCCAGGAAAGGCTTTAGTTATTAACGAGGAAATTTAAAACTTTATTTTGAAACATTTTATTGAAAAGTTTTTTTAAAAAGATTAATTTTTTTATAAAAGATTTTTTTAAAGATTAATTTATTAATCTTTTCTAATATTTACAATCTTCCATCATTTTTATTTATAATTTTTTTAAACATATTTTACACGGACAACAATATAATTGATTAAGGACATTCTAATTTTTAATTTTTATATTTTTGCAGAAATGCATACAAAAGTTTCGGTCTAGAGAAATTTTAATTTATTTTTCATATATTCATTTAAAATTTAGCATTAATATAATTAATAATAGTAAATAATTTAACTTGCATTAGGTGTTTTAATCTCATTTCTCAATAATAATAATAATAGTTTTTAAATAATTTTGTGATTATAAATTTGAATCAATAGCAACAAAAAGTTTAAAATATTTTCTTCTCTTATATTCTCCAGTAACAAAAAAAAAAAAAAAGAAAGAAAGAAAAAAAGGTATAAAATAAGTAGGGTCAAAATTGTCATCCTCATCAATTGATTTTCTCAACCCTAATTTGGATTCTAGGCATCATTTCCACTGGAAATATTGATGGAGCATACATTTTATTATTGTTTTCAAATATAATAATCAAATGATTTTATCTGATATTTATATTTAATTTGTATTTATGCTTCAAAATAATTATTTGCGTTGCATTAACGGATGATTAAACTTTTTTGATTACTAAGATATTATCTATTTAAGTGTGTTTTAATTTTTCTAAGCTAATGTTTCTGCCAGCAATAACACTCTATCAATATTTCTCATTTTTCGTGAACTCCAGCCAGTTGCCTCAGCTAAAATGTTTTCACTGGCTTTTGGAGACTGGCTTTCAAATAATTTCCGGGGTTCTGTTACGCGCCTTAATAACCCATTGCCATCATGTTATGCTTAATATTTGCACCATATAATTTTGTTAAAAGTTTAAGAACGTGCATCTATTTATATATACTCATGATTACGCATATGGAATCGCTTGTTTGTGTTACTGGTTACTCCTCCAATGTGTTGCCAGCTGTTTCATATTGCGATGTTTTTTCTTAAATGTTTTTTGCTGCTCTATTTAAATGCACTTTATGAACAAACCGTGAAAGCGTTCAGTCATTCTGAGCACACGGTTCTATTTTTTGCGAGTATTATCTGTTGCTTCTGTCCTGGATTTTTATACTGTTGGTCATTTGATTTTTCGAATTCAGCTTTTGTGCTTAAAAACTTGTTGTTATCGACTGTGTTATAAATAAATTATTCTTTCAAAGCCAAAAAAATTGGTTTAAAGTTTCCGCTTCTTGATTCGTAGCTGCATTAAAATGAACAGCGTCTACTTTGAAAGTTATATCATCTCTCGGATAAACATGTCGATTTTTGTATGCATTCTGTTGTTCATTTTAGGAACAATATCAGTAATTGTTTCCTTTTTGAATTTCATAATGACATGAAAATTATTTTATTTAGGCCTATCCTTTTTTTTAATCAATTTTTGAGTGTAAAATAGATGTGGGGGAGAGTTTAAAAAACGAATCTTCGTTTTTGTGATGTTATTCCTGAGCTGACTGTAATTAAATAGCTCCAGTTTCTGCATTTACTTTTATACATAATCAAAATTTATACTTAGAAAATTTCTGAAACTGCTTTTTCTCTCTTCTTTCTCAAATAATAAAAATTCCAAAAAATGTAGTATTAAAAGCGCACTTCTTCAACAATTTTAATATATTTCATCTTGATCATATAACAATTTTATCTATATCCTTTCTCTACAATATATATATAAATTCAGATCTGTCCTTTTTTCAGTTTTTGAGTGTAAACGGGAGACATTCTTATTGTAGTTTTCCTGTGTTAAATACAAATAATATTGTTACTGAGTTCTACACCATTCTCTGTGATTTCAACTTTTTATGTTGCCATTGAAAATTCCATAACTTAGAAATTGTTTTTAAAATGGTTAACAAGAAGTAATTTTGGAAAAAAAGAACAAGATTGTTGGCAAAAAGTATATGAATGCAGTGATTAATAATTAAGGCTTAAAATCATCGTTTAAGCAATATCCATTGATTATTTATACTTAGGGCTGACTTTCATTATTTCCTTCTTTGGATCTAACATTCACAATATTTTAAATTTTAAATTTGTTCCCACAAATGTGGGTCTTTTCTTAAAAATTTGTCATTATTTCTTTATAAATAATTATCTTTTCTTAAAAATTCTATTCTTTTATATAAATAATTCTGATTCATATATTTGTTTAAGGATGCTAATTTTCAGATTACCAAGCCCCGATGTAGGTAAATTATGTTTTATTTCTTCATATTGCTAAAAAGTATTTGATGTTGCTTTTAAAGTACGCGCTGTTCATTTGAATCTTCACAAAATAAAATTCCGTTCATTATTGAATTTTTTATAAAATAATATTATAATGTAATATAAATAATTACTTTTAGACCTGAAAATTGGTCTTGATACTTTTTAATTAAAAAGTTGAAATTAATTATTAATTAATATATGTGATTATCATCTAATTATGTTCTTTACATAAGAAAAAAATTACTTTAACACTACAAGATGTTAGATATTAAAAATGAACTTAAGGTTGCTCTATGTTATATTTATGCATAACTATCATTAAACAATTTTTTTAAGTTATCAAGTTTGCTAAAAGTAGAGCTAGGAAGTACATTAATAAAACCTTAATTAGAATTCAAAATTTTAAAATTAAACTTATAATTTACTTTTGCTGTAGGAGACAAAAAAAATATCTTGCTTAAAATAAATAAAAAAGCAATTAATAATTAAATTCAAATATCCAAATTTGAAAAGTGATAAGTTATTCTTATTTAAATTTAGATTTAATAAGGAAAACTAATATATTTCAGATAAGTAAATATTGAATACAATGTAAAATACTTACTTATTGCATTAAAAATTATGTTATTAAAAACATTCATCAATATTCTTTAACTTTAACATATTAATTATTTGAAACTTGACTTGACAGACATTTCTTCTTTTTGCAGTATTGAAGACTTAGTTGATTTAGTGCTGACTGTAGTGTGTGAATTAGCCTATTTCAGGGATTTTGCTGACTGTATGATATAGTGTCAATTCTGACCATTTCTATTAGTTGCATTGTACTTGTGATGCGTTTGTAGATCTATAGTACAGTATATATTCAAATTCTGACTCTGTGAATATTCTCATTTCCATGTACCTATCTCTTTTATGTATTAGGTTTGTAGAGTAGTAGTGTAGATAATGTACTTACTCTTCTTTTAACTAATAGCATACTATACTATTCTGCATGTATTCTGAAGTTAGTGAAGTTGAGCATTTGAAAGAAAGTTTCATATTTTAATATTTCTAACCTGAAGCATTTTCATTGAATAATACTGAACACTTTGATGAAAATAAAGAAATGCATATCTATGTTACTTGCAATGAAAACATTTTTAACATGGCTTAGAGACATCATGTCATCATTACATGTTGAGGTTTGTAGTCTGAATTTTTAAAGGTTGTTGCTATAAATGCAATTATTGAAGATTAATTAAGAAGACATAGAATTAATTTCTTACTATTTAAATGAATTATTACAATTACCAATAATTGTAAGAATCTATCTTTTTAGATCACATTTCAATAGTATAACTTGATTTAATTTCATGAAATTTTCCTTTTAAAATATTTTTTTAGAAAATAAAAATAAACAACGTAGGAGGGGGGGGGGAGTAATTATTACCTTATAATAAGACTTTTCTTCAACTGAAGAAAATAATCATAATGATGACTGAGAACATATATTATGTTTGAAATGCACTGGAACTAGTTCAGTTTAGTTACACTGTCTATTTCCTGATACTTGACCTGTAATCATCCTATGAATCCCTTAGTTTTAGATTCCTTTAGCAAATTGAAAATTTACTCCAGCTCACATGTATAACATATAATTTCATAATCACTTTAGGTGCAAAACTTTGCATGGAAATGAAAACTTAGAGCACTGTTTTTTGTAGAACTCTAGCACGCTACATGTATTCAATACTGTGTTTATTTGTGGTAAAAATATTATGTGCTATTTTGATTATTAAAGTGATAATATTAAGAAAATAAGAATTGAAATTTTTAAAATTAGATATTCTGTACCCTTTAATATATGAACCTCATTGTCTAATGCAAACACAAGAAAATTAGTTTTAATGAAAAGAATGAATAGTTAGTTTTAATGAAAGTTATGTAAGAAAAATATTTAATGTATTGTTTTAAAAACAACCTTCAAAATCATTTTTATTTTATAATATTGGAATTTTTAAATATAGTTTTAAGAAGTTGGTTATAATACATAATTACAATTTTAAATGCAAGCATAAAGTAAGGAGTTTTGATACCTGTTATTCGGGGCTTCAGTACTCTCTCTCTTTTTTTTTAATACATTCTAGTCACATTTTTTTTTTTTTGAAGGTTGAATGAAAAAACATTTTATCTGCTTTCAATATGTTTAAAAATAAAAAATAAAAATATCGCTTATTTATATTAGCATTTGTTTTTCATGCTATCATTTTTTTTCTTTTAAAAAATACTATATAATTTGATCTAGTTTCATTTTATAAAAAAAAAAGCAATTCTTCAATACTCAAAAATTGGGAGGTATGAACTGATGTTTGGAATTATTTGAAATTTAGTTTGTTTATTGAAATTCTTTTCAATTCGAAGGACTTTCATACATGTTATCTGATCGCGTTACCAAATGTATCTTGATTAAAGTGTATCAAACGAAAACTTAAAACAATTTCACGATGTTCCATGTGATAAATCATTTGGTATTGTAAAAATTGAATTGCCAATGTTCTAAAGTCAGTTTTTCAATTGTGTAGAGAAAGATTTTGAAAATCTTCCAAACCATTCAAATGAGCTTTTTGTGTTGATGCGTTTAATGGCTATTCAAACTGATGTAATGTGTGGCATAAATTCTTCCATTCAAAATAAATTCTTCGAAATCGTACTTCTTCCTATCTTAATTTAAGACAGGGGTATTCTTAAAAATAAGTTTAAGCGGGTTATATTTCTTTCAGATGCTCAACAGGTAGCTCTTTCGCTTTCTTGTAAAACGTGGCAATATTATTTATTTTTATTGTAACAGATGGTATTGAAATGTGCCGTTTCTGAGCTTTCCGCTTTGCTTATTAGACTTAAATATTCGGTATTGGTACAGTAGTCAATGTGGTGTGAAAATATTTATTATCTGTTTTTTATATTCTGTAGTCAACTTTTCTTATAGTACACATCTCTACCAAGTAGTAGCCATAGTACTATACATAGTTCAAATAGACCCTTTTCTTCAAGGTAACATTTTAACCCATGTAGCCCCCCAAAAAAACTTTTTGGTAGACATTATCAAACTGAAATCTTTCCTCGTAGCCCTATTACATCATTTACAGGATAAACAGAGTATCATTATAGTCCTTCTGTAGTTACTCTTTATAGTGAATTTCTTCTTTTAAAAATATCGTAGTCAATACAAAGTAGTACCTAAATAGTTACCTATTGTAGTTAGAAATTTTTTATATCCAACCTGAAGGGGTTTTAGTTACCCCGTGGAATATTTTGGAAGGTAAGAACCTTTGAAGTTGTGTTTGTTTTTTAAATTTTAATTTGCTTTTCGCTTCTTCAGAAATCATAAGTTTTTTTGTTTCTGTTATATGCGCCTTTCTTTGACCCTTTCTTTTTACATTATTTTTATTCATTTTGATAATGTTTATAAATAAGCGAATTCTTTTTTTTAATCTATATTTTCACATTCATTAATTTTTTTTTCATTATATGTTCTGATATTTTGTTTTTAATAATTGGAAAGCGATGAATGTTAAAAAAATGTTGAGGAACATATAAAACTGGCATAACCCATTTCTAACTGTTGAGAAATTTCTGAATGTATATGCGTACCCATTTTAGTGACAATGCGGTATATGCAGGATTCAGTTTGAATATTTATGTTGTTTAATTCTGACAGTATTATTTATTCAAAATTTGTTGAAACTTCTTTTATTGAATCGCAGAACTTTATTTATGCTTCCTAGATAGTGTTTTTTAAAAGATTTATTTGTGTGTGCGTATCGAAATAAAAATATGTCAATTATCCGAGCATGAATATTTCATTTTATGTCCTTTCCAAGTTCTTGTACTTTACTGAAATGTTCATCATTTTTTTATTTGCTGAAGTTTACTTATAAAATATTTGTTTTCTCGTTTTCCTTGCAGTGGAATTGAATGGTCAGCAGACTTCACCTCCACTTCTAACTCAAGCGCTTTCCGGTATGTTTTCGCTATGTTTATTTCAGTTGTTTTTTGGTAAAATATGTTTAAAAACATGAATAATTTTCGGATTGTTCTGAGAATATTGATTGATTAAACAAAGGTTCATAGTATCAATTGTGTTTCTTATAGAAAGCATTGAATACGTTAAGACATTTTTAATTATTACCTTTTGTTTAATTATCTCAATTCAAAATTTTGCTCTTAAATTTTTTTCTTACAGTCCGTACAATTTCTCAAAAGATTTTTCATTTTTATTGACGATTGTCAGATTGGTTTATTATCTATTGCAGAGTATGTTAGTTTTATATACCTGGTCTGAAAATAATTTATTGGTCAACATTTCCAGTCACCCATATGAAATAAATGCATTTGATGATAAAGCCAATATGAAAACAAGAACTATCTATAATAAATTTTATTTAGTTTCCTAATGTCACTGAAGTCTAATGAGGGTTTGTCCCTTTGAATAGTGATCAATAATTATGGACCGCAGAGTTTTGCCCAGCCTACATCTCCTGCTAACAGTCGCGGCTTTCCCGCCACCAACAGCCCTGGACCCATCGACCTCTATACCTCTGGTCAAGACAGTGTTGGCTATGTGCAAGCCACCAGCCCCCAACCCACGGGCTTCCCACCTATTGCTGTAAGTAGGGTAAGTACCCTTACAGTCTAAATATTGATGAAGGACCAAAGATTTTCTGGTTGTTTAACAAGAGAAGAAAAAGAACTCTGTTGTGGAGATAAAGAAAAGAAATATTTGTTATCGATTTAGACAATCAATGTAAAATAAGCATTGATTCACATGAAAACAAATCACCAAATTAAAAAAAAAATTGTATTGCTGTTATAATGCCATTCTTAAAATTTTTTAAAACTAAGTGTAAGGAACAGAGGATTACCATCAGAACAAACGTAAGGTTGAGAAAGGAATAACCTGGAAGCCTAAATTTCCTGTATAAATAGAGCAGATCTTTAGGCGAAATATTATAGTCAAATTTAATATGTTTTGACGGAAAATTATATGAAAAATTGACTTTTATATAACATCAATTTGAAGAAAATTATATGAAAAATTGACTGTTATATAACATCAATTTGAAGAAAATTATATGAAAAATTGACTGTTATATAACATCAATTTGAAGAAAATTATATGAAAAATTGACTGTTATATAACATCAATTTGAGTTATATATAACATTCCAACGATTCTGAAACCCTTTATTTAACCGTTAACCAACGATATATTTGATTATTTACGCTAAATAAAATATTTATTAATTTTTGTTTAATGTAATATAAGATGAAATTAGAAATCATTACAACTATTTTAAATCAGACGTTTGTTTGGCAGATGTTTCAGATTTATTATGGTCGGTAACAGAATCAGTGTATTTTTTCCCCTATTTATATTACCATCAGTTTTCACTTTAATCGGATTAATATCTACGAGTTGCTTGAACACATTTTAACGAGTTTAACCTTTTTCCACCAAAAAATGTTAATGTGCCAACTTAAAAAAAACTAAAGGTTTGCTAGTGTAAGCAGTAAAGAAAAGTAAATTAATATTTTGAAATTTAACTAAATTTCCATTTAAGCAAATGGTTTGTGATTACTGTTTACTTAAAAAAAAATATATCTTTATGGTATAGTATTTTTATGTCTCCTTCAAAAGCTTTAATGAGGAATTACTGTTACGTGCTTGCATTTTTTTAGTCTGGAGGCTATTTAAAATCTCCATGTCTTTATAAGAAGAATTTAAGCACCCCCCCCCCCCCCACGATGCCTGTAACTTGCATGATGTACATCAAATATTGTAACTTAAAAAATGTACTAAAGATTCGTTAGCAGCGGGAGAGAGAGTTTATATATATATATTGTATAACTAATGACTTCTACGCCAATAAGAAATATTTTTCGAAACAAGGAGTTGCAAAAAAATTAAACACAAATCGATGTAAAATATCATTAGATCTTTTCTCTTAATTGCAACAACTCACGAAAAAATATTCTTTCGCACTTGATTATTATTATTCGTTCTGTTACATTATAAAACATTAATGCATCATCATTCCATTCGACTCAGCTCTGTTCTTGTACAATTTCTCATGTAAAGAAGCATCAGAAGAAGAAAAAGGAAAGGAATATTTGTTCCTAAGAATAAAGAAAATTTTATTAATCAGACAAAATCTGAAAATAAAAATTAAATAAAAGCAAATTATTTCAAAACGCTCGAACAAAATATTTTTATTAAAGTGCGAAATCAATACAAATAATTTATTAACACGGGTCATAAAAATAAAATTAATTCATCGAAATTTGTTTTAGGAATTTGTTTCTTTATAATTTAAGATTGTCTTACTTATAAGAAATTTTCTACATTAAATAACTATTTGATAAATGAAATTTTTAAACAAAAATATTCCATTGCATGAACATTAAAGAAGATTTCCAGCAACTTTGGTTTAGTACTTTTCGTTTTCACTTGAAGTAAAATTTGTAATAACCCCTCTTTTATAAAATATTTTTTCACTATTATGGTAAGAAAATATCCTTTTTATTTATGATATATATTCTTAATGTTGATATGCATTATTAATAAAATTTTATTTAAAAGTTATGTTAATGCTATATTAGCGACTTTCATAACTTTTTTCATTTTATATTTTAGAATACTTACTTTTCCCATATTAAAATGATTTTATTGAATAATTTTCAGCATACTAATTACGTGTTTAAAATTTCAGATTAATTACATATTGTTTTTCTTCATGCTTTCAACCTATACTTAAATTTTGATATATACTGAAATTACATTTATGATTATAATCTAATCGTATTGCTTAAATAAATTGTATAAAAAAAGATAACTGCAGGTAATGTCTATTTAATATCAGTAACTGATTATTGATTGTTCAAATAGTTCAAATTGATTGTTCAAAATATTTTAATTTAAGAAATTTCTTGTTTGCAACTGTTTCTTTTATTATAAATGTTCAAACAGAATATATAATTAAAGGCTTTTCTTCATGTTATAGATCATTTTTTATATGTTGATCATGATAGTAAAAAGTTGCTGCCAGTAAAATGGAAAGTACCAAAGTAGATGCTACCAGAAAGGCTTATAGAAATTTTTTTAATAATTTAATTTTATTAAAATTTTTATAAAATTAGATATAGTTCTTGATGAAAAAGTATCTACGCATAACATTTATATTAATTTTTATATATGCAATTCTAATGAAATTTCTTTATATTGTGTAGATACACTATGTGGGTAACGGAATCGGGACTTACTGATTTCTGTATATTATTAGAAATGATTTATTTGAAATCAAAAAGACAGTTATTAAAAACCTCTCTTTTTGATATATTCATCTTTTTTTATTTCGTTGAATTAAATTAGAATAGTAGAATTTAGTAGAATAGTCTTCTATTCTTTATTTTGATTAAAACTAGTTGTTTACCGTTTGATGTAATTCTTGAGTTTTAAAAATTGATAAAATGGCAGTAAATTTTTAATAGCAAAAAAGATACAATTTAAGCAGATTCTTTGCATAATTGAGCTGAATTTATCGACTGGCAAGCCAAAACTTTTTACTATTATAAAATGTTTGTCATTTAGTACAAACTTTAAAATGTTAATGTCATGTCTAATATATTTAAATGAACGATACGCTAACAATTATTCTATCGACCGCTAGGGGCCGCTGATTGCCGCAGCCTTCACTAATGGATATCACTGAAATATAATCTTTACAACTGCCAAGAATTACAGTACACGGTAAGCGGATTTTTTTTTTCTACATTTTGGTTTTAAATTCCACTACGAGGCTGCCTAAAACTAATTTTTTTTATATAGAATTTTAACAATACGGCAATGTTGTTCAAATTTTGATTGCTAAATTTACAAATTATCAAACTATTGGATGACCATTTTTGTATTCTATTCTTCCAAAAAATCGATCTGTTTGTTCGTTGAAAATTTTTATTTTCTCTTGAATCAGTATTCATTTTTATTAAAGAATATTTGGTACGATTTGGTTTTCTTAATTTTCATTACAAATGATTGAAGTTTCTTTTAGAATCCTTTAATAAACTATTTATTTAATGAGTAAAATCATATCTTTATATAAGAAATTTTTGAATTTAATATTCGATTGTCAATTTTTTATAAACTCATAAATGGCATCTGCTTTGAGTTTTAATTCATATTTGGCTCGTTTTATTTTATACTAGCCACCTTTCGCGACCAGCCAGTTCACCAGTATTACCGCTCACTACAATTTTCAATTAAATATTTTAAGTAACTGGTCTCTTAATAGATTCTCAAACAAAACATTTTTAATCTTCAAATTTTGATAGTCATACCAAACTTATGCTGTTGTTTAGATCGTTTCGTTCAATTTACTATATATATTTGGCTAATTTGTTGTCATTTCCGGTAAAACTTCAACTTTAATTTAAAGTGGAAATGATGAAATTGCAATTAATATAAAGACATTTTTAAATAAAAACCAAGCGTTTTATTTTATTTATCATCTTTATTGTTATTTATTTATTATTATTATTATTGAATATGAGTATTGTAAACAGAATCGCTCGATATTTAAGTCTTATGTGAGCTACAAAATATCTTTCATAATTTATATAATATCTGAAAGAATAATTCAACAAAAACTTCTCAAATTCAGCATAAAATTCAGTTTTTAGTTTTGCTTTCAAAAGGATTGAAATGAAATCAATAATAATATTTTGTTCCGGCCTATAAATATATTTCAAAAATTATGAAGTCTAAATTTAATGCAGTAAGGTATCATATTCTGAGAAATATTCTAGACACAACCAATTTTAAATAAATGAATGAATGTTTCTTTTTTTCACGATCAACTAAGACTTATTTATGAAGTTTTAAATGTTAAAAATTTAGAAAATCTCAACATTTTCATAATCTTAAGCCAATTAATCTTGAGAAACCTGCGCGCTGATTGGCGTATTTTCTTTGAAACGATCGATGGAAAATCTAAAATTATCCTTTTTTTTTATTGAATAGTGATATTCAAATTTTCATAAATCAGTCAGTTTAAGTGATTGATTTGGTTGATTGGAAATTAACTCTTTTTATTTAAAATATTAGCGTTTCAAGAACATTTTGTTAATCGTGATTTCCACAGCAGAAGTTTTATGTAAAATAAAAAATTCGTTATTTATTAGAGCATTTATTGAATCAAGTTACATAAAATATATTCATTTTCCATTTAGACCATTTTAGCAGATCTGTGTCTTACTACAGGTTTGCAAATTAGCTGTGTAGCCCTGATTTGAATGGATATCCTGTTCATATTAAACAAAACTTGCCTTAAAATAAAACTGATTTATTGGATTAATAATATAGAGAGTGTAAAAGATCATAAAATAATTTTTCTTGAATTTATTTTTGAGAAAAAAATAATACTTCTTATTTGTTTCATGTCCTACAGACGATTTCATTTCCAAAAAGATTTAATTTATTTTTAATTGGAGCTTTAATCAATGTGATGGCAATACTTTGAAAAAGGCTAATTTTTTCCCATGAATGCGAAACGTGCTCGTGCAGCTTAAATTTTATTTTTATTTTGTACGAAAAAAATTGTTGAAAAATATAGTTAAAATATTTATTTAAAAATTCATTAAAAATAGAAATTTAATTTTAAGGTTAAAACATTGATATCATTTAAAGGATAAATTTTTGATCTTTAACTTCATATAAAAATCTTTTTTGTGCGGTAATATTTTCGGAAGTTATAGTTATATAGAAGAAGAATTTTGAGAAGCCAACAAACACACACACACACATTGAGTTTTATTTTAATTATAGATATAGATGAGGAGCCAAATATATTAGTCATTTCATTTTGTTGTTGTTGTTTATTTAATGAATAAGTTCACGTCTCCTTTTGGGGGGGAGAGGGATTTTTATTTAAATTCTTTTATGCTTGTTAAAGCGAAATTCTGCGATCGATTTTTATTCATTTTCTTTCTGATGTGCTAGAATTCTGGAATTTGTAAATTTCTCTGACACCAATGGCAAACCAATATTTTAATATTTCGGATTAAATTAAATTAAAATATAATTACTAATTATTTTAAATTAATTAATTAATTTAAATTAATTATTTTAATTATATTTTGATTTTATACAAGCGGCATCTAGTAATAAATTTGAGAAAAGAAATGAATACACATTTCCAGAATATTTATCGTAATGAATGTTGAAGTTTATTAAAAACTTTAAAAAAACTAGTTCTGGAAGAATGAATTTTATTCTAATTATTCAATGCGCCCAATTCTATATGAATCTTTGATTTGTTATCTATTCTTTCCCAGATAATATTTTTCTCATATGTTTCGTTCAGTTGTGGTGCCTGCCTCCCTTACATTGTTCCATGATAGTCAGTTATAAAATTATTGAATAGCCTAGCTCACTTTTATTGCATGTTGAAAATGATTTTACTGCCCAAAATTGTTTTTCGATATTGTACAATGTTCTTCATTATTTTAAATATTGTGGTATGTTCCCCCCCCCCCCTTTTTTTAGATTAATCTTTGTTACATAAATATCATTGTGATCCTGTGTTACTTGGGTCCTGATTTATTTTTATGAACTCATTACTTTATACAATGACCTATATTCATTGTTTTTAAATATTGCAAACATATTTGCTTTTCCTACATCTAAGTTGGTTTTTTTTTCAGATTGGAATGCGCTTTCACTCAGGTATGGAGGAAGAGGATAAACGAACTGTGTATGGACAGCCTTGTGTTTTGCAACAAGTGGCACCAGTTCTTGCTTCCCTTTCCTTGGATTTGGTGCCCGAAAGAGCGCACTTAATTTGTGGTTGATTCTTCTTACTCACTCCTCCACCAAAGCATTATTATTATTGATTAGAAAATGAACACGTGCTCGCCACTCAGATTTTTTTTCTCCCTTCATTTTGTGTGTTTTCATATAATTTGAACTAATCCAAACTGGGCAGAAAAAGAACTTAATGGGAGAAATTTTCGTTTTTCCCACCTGTAGTGAAAGACATGCAGCTCGGTTTATTTCTCCTCCCAAGACATTACTACTATACTGTGTGCTTCTTATTACATACATT
The DNA here is from genome assembly GCA_026543865.1 of Argiope aurantia. Classification (NCBI taxonomy): domain Eukaryota; kingdom Metazoa; phylum Arthropoda; class Arachnida; order Araneae; family Araneidae; genus Argiope; species Argiope aurantia. Next base: position 558,944 of record JAPMOR010092362.1, read on the forward strand.
ATATATATATATTGACATTATATATACACAACCCCAGATGAACTGCAGCATTTAACTATCAAGAATTGCAAATCTATATATTATAAGAATAGCTTGACGTTGTAACTGTTAATCGTAATGTGTTCTAAAGACAGCTTCTTTTGGTTTTTACTGTAATAATGTAATGATATTGAACTTTTTACTTGTTGAATATAGGCATCACAGTTGTCATTGTGTTCTCACTGCTTCTTTACCTTTTTCAAGAATGAAATCCCGTTTACTTGGGTTTTTCTTCCGAAAGAAAATCCATCGTAAATTTAAAAAAGATACCAGAGGCCTTCAGCATTGCATATAACAACGAATTCCAGCAGCACTCTATTGTTACTTATTTATTACTATTAACACTGGCATTTACTTAGTAAGCTTTACTGGAAGCCATTTATTTTATTTTATTTGCAAAAACAAAAAATAATCATACAGAAATGATTTTTTTAAAAACATTTTTCTGTGCATTTTTTTTGTTTGTTTTTCTCTTTTTATGTGTAATTTTATGGTGTTTTATATATGTTGGCCAATTTCAGTATCTGGTCATGTATTTAGCCAAGCATTTGTTTCTTTTTTTTCATGTGAAATTGATATATTTTAATGTGTATTATCCTGTGGCAGCCCAAAATTCAATTACTTTTTTTATGTTAATTTAGTTTTGTGATGCTTTTACCAACTTTTTTAGCCATTTATGAATATTTATTGATAAGTAAAGCATAAATTATATGCATCAAGTTATGTATAATTGCTGTTACATTATATTTTAGCATTGTGTTATATAAAAATTATTATAAAATATTTATTATTAATAGTATTCATAAAAAATCCTTAAAAAAATTCTGCATTTAATAAAAGATTATTATATTAGATGCTAAGAGAGATTAACAGAATTTATTATATAGATAATTTGTAGTTAAGCATTAAAATATTTTTCATCCTTAAAAATATGATTTATATAATGAAATCTAGAAAGAATTTTTCTTTGAAATTTTTCTCCGAAATGTAATTTTGTGATCATAAGGTACAAACACCATAGTACAAAAAGGAATTAAACTGTTATTTCTTTTGTTGGCTGCTTTTAATTAGAAATATGATTTCTAACTTGGAAACAATTCATTTCGATTCCATTAAACGAACATATCTACTCAAATTATCACATATAGCATCTATCATTTTTATAATATCCAATGTTAAAGAAAGTAGAAATTGCAGTATTTTTTTATTTTCAATATAAATGAAAAATTAATACGAAAACATACTTTTACAATTCTAAATGAAAGTTAGTCTTTCAAATATGATTAATTCATTTCTCTAATATTTTATGCAAATCCTTAATAGCTATAAATGAAATTTAACTTGAATTCTCTTGAAATAAAGTAGGAAGAAATTATTTAAAAGTATCCAGGGTTTTTTCCCCTTTCAATTTTCTTTGAAGTTATTCTTGTTTTTGCATTCATTTTGTTTTCTGTTTTTTTAGTGTGTTTGATTATAGAATGAAAATTTATAAAGATAATTTATGTATACAAATGTATTAATATGAAGTTCCTCTATAAATTAGGCATATTTAGAATGTTTAGTTTGTTAGAATTTATTTGAATTTAGCGTAGAAAAAAATGTGATCCCAATTTATTTTCTTTAAATGTTTTTTTTTCTTTCCTCTTTTTTTCAAACATTTTAGTTATTTAGGTAAAATAAATTCTGCTATAAATCTCAGATAAAAACTTTCTATATATTCATATCAGTATGCAGATATTGAAAAAAATTTATCAATTAATTCTGCTGTATGCTATGTTTTACTATTTAACTTCTTTAAGAGATACATTATTGATTCTCTGTCATAGTTTATTTTTTAAAAAATTGTATTTATTATCATTAATTTTTTCCCACTCTTGTAATATTTTAAACTCTTCAAACGCAATTTGAAAATTTCTTCTTTCAAATAATAATTACATTTTTGTATGTTATGTGCATTGTCTTAAATTCAATATCTGCATGCTGCTTTATAAAAATTCTAAATTTTCTGAAACACCATTTATCTTGTACATGATATAGTGTAATTTTATTTTATAAAATTACATAGTTTAGTACATATTTCGTATATTCTATGTGGGCTTCCTACTATATGAATATGGATCTAATATTCAAATGAAATATTTCCCTTTGCAGTTTATCTTTTATAAATCCATGATTCGAACAATATTTATACTATAAGAAAATTCTAAAGCAGCATTATCTTTGTAAGTATCTTCTTAAATTATTTTTGGAGGTATTGACTCTTATTAGTTTTTCCTACTTTTCTGTACATTTCAAAACGAAAGAAAAAAATGCATATTTAATGGGCTGTTCCACTGTTTACATTACAGTCATATGCCTTCTCATCTTCTCTAAGTATTTCAAAAATATTAATTAGAATAACAAAAGAATGAAGATGTTTTAGAAATATTTTCTTGCTATCTGCCACTGTGATTTAATTGGTGATAAATGCTTTATATTTTACATTTAGAAATTTTTTTAGAATTTGGTTATTTGTTTTCAGTTTTATTCCGTTATACCAGTGTAAAATATTTTAGCAATACCAGTGCACAAGCTCTAGAACGATGTATGGATCATTTTCTTATATTTATACAAAATTTCACTTATATGTACAATTTGATATTGCTTAACATACATGTTTAAAATTATTTTCTTTAATGTCTCATACAAACTATCTATGTCATAGGATAAATGTGCTGCTATACTTCTGGATGGTTTTTTAATATTATTCTAAAAATCCTTCTTTTAAGTTTGCCAGACACTGTGCTGTTCCCGCACCTTTTAGCCATACCTTTGACTGCTTATGCACTATGCACTTGGCCAGAAAAAATAACCAGTAATGAACATTTAAATAGCCCATAACATTAAACAAAAAAAAAGTACATGTGCATTGGCGACGTTCTATGACAACGATTTGTTCTTAGAATGTGTGCAAAAGGAGTTTCATTTTTGAGCTCTCGTTTTTCTCTTGTTCACTGTTTGTAGCTTTAAAAAAGTTGATCAGAAGTATACCTTCGCACCTTCGCAGTACGGCAGTACTCTTTCAGATTAATACTGTACTTCTTGGGCTGTCGACGAAGAATTAGAGCAAAAGATTGTGTGAAGCAACATTGACTTTTCTCTGCTCTTGCTTGGACTATTTTAAATCTGTCGTATAATTCGATTTTTTTGTGTCTTTTTGATTAATTTTTAAATATACTGTTAAAGAATTTCTTAAAGAAATGTTCTGGGAGGAAGAGAGGGAAACAAAGATTTTTTTTTCAAAGAATTATGATGGTATGATATATATTATTATAACCTTTAAAAATACTGATATCTTTTTTTTTAAATTTTAAATCAGAAGTTGAAGATCCTTACTATATTTAGTTAATAATGATGTAATAAATTTCATAACTAAAATAAATTAAAATTGTAAATTTTAATAGAAACCAAAATTCGGTCTTGTATAATTATTTAAAAATGTTATGTAACTGTTACATTCCATAGTTAATTTTGAATAATTGAAAGTAAATCTTTAATTCAAAACAAATTTTAGTTAGTTTTTTTTTTCTTTAATTGTAAAGCTCTGCATTGAAAATGTCAATGAAATTGTCTCGGTCAAATTTAAAAAAAAAAAAAAAGTGCACACTATTAATGTCAACACATTTTCACATCTATGTAGAAAATACTGTCTGGTCAACTTTCGTAGAAAAAATATATATATATTGTGAGTCTGTTTTATTCAGCTCTCATTTTTCAACTTTGCAGCAATAATCTTTGATGGATGATATTTAGATTTGTGACATTAGAATGTATTTAAACTTGCTTTGTGTGCTACAAAGTTTACAAGATTGACAAAAAAGGTCACTTTGAACGATAAGTGTCGCTTGAAATGTTTTTATCTTATATTGAAAAAGTTTACTAAATGCGTATATATATACATATACATAACTATGTATTTTGTGGTTGGTTATTTTCGAATCATGTCGTGTGTACGTGTTATGACTTTATTATACATTCGGTCGACCTATTGTTGTTTCGTGTAGCCTTCCAAACCAGGATCCTGTTTTTTCGTGTCATTGTAGAATGCTAGAGTGGAATTCTGCAATTTCAAAATCTCCCTCCGCGACCCATCCCCCCCCCTCATGATTCCATTGGCACCCAAACAAACTTCTTGAGGCAATACTTATAAGTAGTCTTCTTTGATCGCAATTTTGCTGCGATATATTATAAGACCCCTTTAGTGCTGTTTGCAAGCTAACTAAGGGGTTATACACCTTGTATATGTAACATGTGAACACTTTCAAGTAGTTGTAGTGAAAAAAACATGTAGGTGTGTTAGTTTGACAAAATAATGAATAAATACATAAATAAATGTAGCTTTGAAAACGATGCAAAAAAAAAATGCTTTTTCATAACCAGAGCAATAGGATTCCCCCGTTGTTTTTGTCATGTGTACAGTTGTTATTAAAAAGAAGAAAAAAAAAACCAGAGCTGTTTCATAATTGTTATACATATATATATATATATATTATAAATATAATTATATATATATATACAGCCCCTCTGCTATTTAAGATGAAAACATGTCATGCGTTCCTTGATTGATTTTCGGCTGTCGCTGTTTGGTTCGTTTCTTTGATTTCAATAATCCTAGTCCCCTCCGAATCGCGGCTTAATCTTTGAAACAACTACTAAAAAATAATCATACTTTGAGCAAAGCAGCAAATCGTCACTTAGTACGGCATTTATACATAACTTGTATAATAATCCGTTCGGGTGAAAACGGCGGGCAAAACTCTGAGAAGAAATTAATTTGCAGCTTGGTTTTCTGCCAGCCTTGCGCCAATTTGAGCAATACATACATCAAACAAAGCCACGTTTGGGTCGTTGCCTTGCAGGAAAGGCTGCTTATGGGCTTTAAAGTGCTATTTTCTTTGCGTGATATATCCATGTATATATATATTTCGTAGCTTTTTTCACTTTGCTTGCCGGTGAGTCCTTCCGTAAAGGAATTGGAATGAGGGTTTGGGATCTAATATGCACTATAATACTTTTCAATTAAAATTATACAGTTTTTTTTTTTTTGGCTTTGAAAAAAGAAATAAAAAAGATCCAATTCTAAATTGCCATAACTGAATAATTTATAAAGATCATAATATAGTAAAAAATTAAGTAATTAAATGCAAATATTAAATTGTACAAAATTATGTACAACTTAAAATTTCTGTCTTCCCTCATTAAATTTAAAATATCTGTTGAAATAATTATTTGTTTAAGATTTCATAAAAAAAAAAAATTAGATTTTAGCCAAATAATAATTATCGTAGAGTAAAATAATATTAATAATTTCCTACTTTTGTCATATTAAATGGCCTAAAATATGCTGAACATTAATTTTTTTCTTCATTAATAAGATCTGGAATTAGATTTTTAGTATGCTGTACGTAAAAAAAGTATAGTGAAAGAAATTCTCTTTTAATAATCTTGTGCAATATTTTGCGTAGCTCTTTACATCTCTTTCTGTTTATTCTTCATTAAAAATAATCAACCTTCATTTTTATTTAAAAAAAGGCATTGATTCAAATTTATAGATTTTTTTCTAAAATAATTGTGAGTCATCGGATAATGATTAAAAATGGAAAAGCAATATCCTTCAATACAAATAATATGAAGCAAGCAAGTTTTTTAGAAACCAGGTGTTTTGAATTCTAGTTCTTTTTTTAATGTTTTGCATTAAAATAATTGATTATAATATTTTCCAATCTATTTAATATTATAATTCATATATATTGCTCTGAACTCATTATTATTATCTAAGAATAAATATATTATTTTCATGAGACCTGCTCACGATAAATAATGAAATAAACGCAATTGTAAATGGCAACTTTGAAATCAAGATTTCCGCTTTTTAATATGAAGTAATATTTTAATTGAAAATTCGCAATATATATAAATTCTTAAGGTAACTTTCTTCTATTTTAAATTAAATTTTTTATCAAATAATTATTTATGTAATATAATTATTAATTTTATTTATGTTTGCATTGTAAAAATTATAAAAGCTAACCATGTTGTCTAATTATAAGTGTACTATAAGAGATTAAATTATGCTAATGACTTTATTAGTCAAAGGTTGCAATTACTCTGAAATACTCCGTAATTATACTAATTTAAGGTGGACATTTCATATAAAGCTTTATAAATAACATTTTTCTTTAAATAGCATACGTATGCTTGGTATAGCAGTCGTTTTAAAAAAATTTTTAATAACAGATGTTTTATTTAGTAAAATATAAGGTGCTTATATTTTACTAAAGTTTGAAGTTTACGTAGTTTGAAATAATTATTTAAATTATTCTTTAATCTAAATAAAAGAACATCTTGTTTTAAAATGAAAACTTGCTGTATTTTTTTTTCACTTCCAGCCGGGGTTTCCTTATAAAAACTACGATCATTGATGGAACGATTCGGAAAAAGCGCATACTTGAACTAATTGTTGCTCTTGTTTGGACTCACCTGGCCGAGACGGATTTAGTGTCGTAACCGCTACCTAAGCAAATTCAGCTGCACCCTTAGAAAAGCGCAATTTTTTAACTCTTACTGCATTACGTAGCTGAGCAACTTTGCATTTGTAAAACACACAAAATGATATTTGTACTGTTGGTACTATCAGTAGCGTTATTCGGAATTTTGAGAAAACTATTATAAACACATACACTATACCATATATATACACGTGTACAATCACTTGTTCATTATGTAATCGATATGTGGAACACTTCGTGTACAGAATGTGTATAATTTTTTTTCTTTTTGTAATTTATATCGAGTTATTATTATTTATTTATCTATCCATTGAGATGTTGCTAAGTATCTGAAGTGTTATACCTGCTTTATAGGATTGCGTTTTTCGCTGCCGGCTGATTCGACAAGCTTTAAGTGTTTTTCGTTATCGTCACATACTTTTTTCATAACTATTTGTATTAATTGAACGTTGCTTGTTTGCCGATAACCTCTTCCCTTTTTGATCAAATTAAAAAAAAAAAGCGAATTAGTACAAAATAAAAAAAAAATTGGAATGAAAATTTTTTTCATATATTTCAAAATTACTCTCTTCGTTATCGCATTTAAATGACCCATTGTAGCATATTACCTGTATTTATTGTGATAAAAATTGCCAATTTTTGTCGAAATTAAACCGCTAAGCACATGGCATGAAAGAAAATTTTGGAGAATAGAATTTAGTTCCATATTTTTCTGCATCATTTTTTTCCTGGAAAGGAAACTTTTGGATAAAAAAAATATGAGTAATAAAACTACAATGCTTCCACTATATATGCAATAATTTTATAAAGTTTTCATTACTGTGAGTAATGTGCAGGGGACAGAGTTAGTGCTTTTGTGATCCTATAAGAACCTGCATATTATTTTTAACGACGCGCCGAATTTGTATTACGTGTGTCAAGATGTACTCAGTAATTAAAAAAAAAAGCGGTTTAAACTGTTTGCTTTTGGTAAGGCCATAAGTCAAGGGATAGTTTCGGTGAATATGTCCGCAATAGAATACAGGGAAAAATGTACAAAATTGTTTGTAAAATAGTGTTCAGAGATGATGTTTCCTTAATATTTTTCAATATTTATTTTCTGTCTTTGAAGCAGTTTTGATTTTTACTAATAGCTTTCTTCTATTATCATCGTTTTATACATTACAACAATTCATTTAAAATTATTCGTGTAGTTTCCACAACGAGTCTTTTGTAAAATTTTTATATAGCATTCGTTTTTTAATCCATGTGTATAGATTTTACACGTGTATTGCAATTCGTTTTTCTATTGAATTTATTTTTTATTTCGAAATTTTATCCTTCTGTGATGGGTCTCAAGAAGTATACAATTTTCAAAAATTACAAAAAAAAAAAAATAGTAAGCAAATTATTTTTTGTTTTATTCATTTTAAACAATATTAATTGATTATCGTTTTCAAATTTTCTTAAATTAAATAGCGCGACTGAAATAAAAACTTTTGAAATTAATTATTTATTTATTACATCTGACACGTTTCTGCAAATTTTTTGTGCCATATTTTTATTCAAAAGTTAATAACTTGAACGGTTAATTTCTGAGAATTCTATTGAAAAAGGCGGAACAAAATAATTTCACCATTCTAAAAGGCCAATGAATTACAAATATTTCCCTTTTAAATTTCAATATTTCCTGATTGTTTTGTGGAATTTTATTATATTTAATGCCTGAAATAATTAACAAGTCCTTTTAGGATTTGTAAAAAATATAAGACGGTCAAATTTATCTAAAATAAGTCTCTAATATTTAATACAGTTGCAAATAATGTGTATAATTACTTTTCTTTATAATTCTATCTAACAAGCATTAAAAATTTGTTCATAAAAAGCGTATCATAACTGAATTTTTTTTTCAAAACTTGTTCTGTATTTTTTAAAAACTTATGGCTTTAGCAAAAATGAATGAGCTGTTTTCTTAATGTTTCAGAAACAAACGGCTTGAAAAAAAAGGAACATGATTGCGCGATGTCTTTTTTAGCTTACAAACTAATAAATAATTCTGTCTTTTCATTCAAAGAAATTACAAGAAATAGTTTACTGTAGCAACGCAAAGCGCTTTTACTTTGCAATTTGTGGCTGTTGTGCTTTCAACCTGCACAACCTTTGTATCATTACAGCGCATGTTGTATTTTGAACTTGTATGCTTTTTTAATTCTTTTTCGCTGTATAAAGTGGCTGCAAAAATTGTTGTGATGTGTAAAATAAAATATTAACAGATAAAAGTGTTGTTTTTAAAAAATTAATTATGATGAATAATTTAAAAATGTGTTGAAAAGCGGAGAATATGTAGCTCCTACAATCCCAGTGTTGATAAATGTGACGTCTTTGTTCTATGTCAATAAAAATGTGTTCCGTTTTCCTGCTGATTTGCGGGAAAAATAAACTATGTAAAATCTGATTGAAGTCCGTGTCACTTTTTTCATACTACAACATTCTCACCAAAATTCATTCCACTCTACTTTTTGTTCATGTTTTATATATTCAGAAAGATATCTATAAAATACAAATATGTCTAATAAATATACTTCAAAAATTTTTCGTTAGAATCGCCAGTTTCATACTCAAATTTTACGAAACTATAGAAAGATAAAATAATTACCTATCACTTAATTATCTTTATATTTTTAAATTTATCGTATTAGACCTATAGTTTGAAATTGGCATCTCATTTTGAAACTATATGAAGGCTAGTAGGGGACATTTATAATTTTAAATTGTAGTCAGATGACCAGGCCGACATCAAAATTTTCATACAACATCAGTGAAGAAAACTTTGATCCATAGTATTATCAAAGTATACGAAATGTCCCGATACATGGATGAACTTCGGCAAATTATGTACACAATCCTGCAAGTTTCAAATGCACAGACTTACCTAGTATCACAGATTGTTTATTCCAAGAAAAAAAAATGTAATTTATTCTTTATAACTTTTTTTTCTTTAGAAATAAAAGAAAAATTTTTTATATATATATTGTAATATCATTATGAATTTTTCCATTAAACAGCCAATATTTTTAAAGTATGTTAACTTTTTAGCCCATCGTTTTTCGCATAAATTTGATTAAAAAAACATTAGAAGAGTTTAATTTTATCCGAAAATGTTATTTTTCTATTAAAGAAAATGTTAAAAGTCTGTTCTTTTTTCAGAATTATATATAAAACACGATTTTTTTTTCATTTACTTGAAATATTATAAAGAAAGACAAATATTTGACAATATTATTTTGCTTCAATAATACTACACTTAAAAATCTTATAATTGTTCATTTTCATAAATTCTTCAAACAATTAACAAACCAACATAAAAAAAGGGTGATAAAGAAACTCAAAATTTTGAATGAATGATTATATGAGACCATTAAAAATGTTTTAAACAATTAATTCACTAAAATTTATATAGTAATTGAGGAAAAGCATTCTTTAAAAAATTTAAATAATTCGCTTTTACTCACTTTCTATATATTGATATTTCTCACAATTTTAAACCTTCAGCGATTTAAAGTTAGTTCTTTTATTCAAAACCAGCTATTGAATTTGTTTGAGATTACAATTATTTCAAAGTTCAAATTTAATGCTTTCAAAGCTCCGAGCTTGAAAGCTTTTCTATAATGAAAATATCCTATAGTTCGCTTAACACTTTGTGATCAAGTTTTCGACCAACAAAGTATTAAGCGAACTATAGGATATTTTCATTACAGAAAACTAACTCTCCGATTAAGCATTCTAGTAATCTTTGCGTTTCTGTAATCTTATAAAAGTCAATCTTACTAAATGATGATTAACCTTTTCATTCTTCAAAAACTGAGAACTAAATCACTTTCAATCAGAGCTTGTCTTAAGTCTCTTTGAATAGAGAATATGCTGTCCTCCTTTTAATATCGTTACTTGTTAATCGAAAATATCATTATTCATGTGTTTAAACCAATCGCTTGTTGACAACTCATACTAATTGAAGATTCAATTTGGTTTCTTAAAAAAAAGCCTTCTTTGACTTTTACTTGTACTTCTACAAAGATACCATTTCATAAAATATGATAAAATGGCTTTATATTAAGTTAATAAATGTTGGTAATTGGCTCACAAAATATCCATTAAAAACAACCCAAAATGATTTGGCAATCCAGATTTTGAATTAAATGAGAACGTTTCTTCCATTAAAGACATGCAAAAACCGAAAAATCATGACCAAAGCAGATAAATGGTTGAGACATCATGTTATTTTAGAATATATCACTTTTCACTTCTTTAAGACCACTTACTCTCATATGGAACTTTAGAACGTGCAATTCATCATGTTAGAGAACGATCAGACGTGATTAATTTCCAAATTATTTCTTTTTAGGACCTGGTAATCGTATCTAAAACTTCTTATCACCAATTTTGTGAGTTCACAATGCTTTCTTTTCTGCAAGAAATTAAAATGAATTAGGTTAAGACTCTGACTTCCCATATACTAGAGAAAAGATACGATTAAAATAGTATTTTTGCAAATACATAGGAATACATATCTAAAGAAAATTACATGTTTCTTAAGGGCAAAATTTAAAGAATATTTGATTTTTTGATCCGGAATAATGCAGCGTGATTTTGTATCAGTCTTAATTATATCATCTAATTTGAAATCATCGGTCGTTTTGGGCATTGCCGATATTTCTTTTACATTATGCAACTTATAGGAAAATTACCAGTCTAAAATTATTATCACATTAAAAGCAACATCCAGTATTAGGAAATATATTAAAAGCAATAGTATGTAATATACTGAAAAGTCTAATGTTGACTTGGGTATAAGAACTTTTAAAATATTCATTTTAATGATCCTTAATTTTGCTATTTTGTTACAAGAGATTATATACAGAAAAAGATTGTTATAAAATTTTGTTTAAATAAATATAACAGGATTTGTTAGAATTAATTTTAAAATGTGCAGAATTAAAATTGACATTAATTCAAAGCAATTTTTCTTAACTAACTTTAAAGAGGTGCAAAAAAAAGGGGAAGGGGGGCGTTGTGAAATAATATGCTTTTAAATAATTATGGAAAACCCTTAAAATTCTGACTATTGCTAAATTCATTTAAAAATCTAATTAAAACTTTGAAATACTCTTTCTTCCTAAACACTTTCTCTACAAACAATAACTACATTTTAAATGAAGTAGATTATATGGAGCACTTTGAAATATTTTAGCATCAAACATGTCACAATTACAAATAGTATTCCAACCCATAAACATTATCATATTCAGAAAAGCATGTGATTCATTATAAAGACAGACATAAACTAAAGAAAGTACGAAAACAAAAGAATGATACATGCATTAGTATCAGCTGAAACTATTGAAAGCTGAATAGCTTATAAAAATGTATATAATCAGGAGAGATCTTTGACGTTAAAAAATAAACCAGCCCCAAAGTTTCCAATATTATATTCAATTCATAAAATAATTTTTGGCATCTTAGATATTTAGTACTAACAATTCTTAGTATCTTAAGATTAGTAGTTGTAGATTTAATGAATGTAAAATTTTAAATGTCCCTAGTGCTCTTTATCAAAGATACAGAATTTGAATTCATTGAACTATATAAAGCAAATTATGGATTTTTTGGGAACAAAGAAAAAGATCTAATAATGATATCATAAATCAAAATTTGTCAGTTTTACATTATTTCAAATGAAATACTTCAAATATATAATATTAAAATTATGACACTTTAAGCATAAAATCACACACGTGATATTTAAAGCATGAAATCTCAACAATTTTATGTAATATTAAAATTATGAAAAAACATAGAAATGGCATTTAAAATATAAATATAGAAAAAAATTGTATAAAATATTTTCTAAATGTTTGATTATTCTCAATATTTGATTTCATTTTATTGTCTGAAAATAAATTTATTTTTAGAGAGATATGTCGAATTTCGACTTTCTAAATTTTTCAAAATAGCGAAAGAAATGAATTACGTGAAGAATATGTGATTATGTTTAAAAATTTATTTTCATGCTGCAACTTTTGAAACAGAAAATATTTGCAATTTTGAAAGAAAGCTTTGAAAAACGTTTTGTGAATCGAGAAAAAGTTGACAAAAATTCAATGCAGTCTGAGGAAATTATTTTTTAAAAAATGTAATAGCTATTTATTTATAAATTGACATCTTTTGCTTTATGATAGCATTCTCAATACATTTTCTATCACAATAATATAATTCCATTATTAAAATAAACTTAATTTTTAAAAAATTGTAAATATAAGACAATAGTTGTTAATGGAAAAGTAAACTCCCCCCAAAAAATAATTAAATAAATCTGAGTGTCTCATATGCTATGTAAAAAATAAAAATAATTTGCTGATTAATTGCTCGTTTATCAAAAGTGCATTGGGCCTCACTAGAAATATTTAGAATTTTTTATATATGATAATTGTTATCAAGCAATCTACATAATACATCCTAAACAAATTTATTTCGAAATTTAAAATTAATTTAATATTTTTATGACAAACTATCTTACTTACATACCTTATAACTTCAATTAACAGAAAATATTACATTAAAAATTGATATCAATATATCATTCAGATAATGTAATACAAAAGAAACAAACATGCTTTGCATAAACAACTTAAGTGGTACACAATATTGGAAAATTAATTAATTTTCAGAGTTTTTAACATTAACACGAGATTTCAGACCAATTTGTACTCATGCGGTACACTTTTAATTGGAATCGCGAATTCAATCAAATTTGTTGAAACGATGCTCTTCTTTCAGGTGTAAAAAGGATGCGACTTCGCAGCAATATCCAAGACAACACGCAAGTACATGTTAGATTTCAGGTGCAATTATGTTTGTCATATGATTGTTGACTAGAAATAAACTTTCCATATAATCGAATTTTTCTTCAAGATAATCTAAAATTGATTTTTCATATAAAATATCTTTATATTTACAGAAATGAACAGAAAAAAATTCAAGGAAAAGAAAAGAAAATTTTCTACATCGTATAAATATATATAAAAATCAATATGTAAATTTAAAATACAGAAACATTTTTTCAAATATATCATATATATACATTACCGATAGTAAATGTTGTCTTCCCATCCTATGGAGGTTGATAAGAAAAATATCATGTCAATATATTTATATTTTTTATTATCCTTGCCAAACCACCGACCTGTATTCAAGACTAATATAACATATCTGCAGTATCAAAATGTTGTATGTCAAGTTCGTCAAAACATTTTATAGATTCAACTTCAAACACTTATATAGAACAGGTGCACACTTAATAAATTGTTGAAGTGATATAACAGTTAGAAAAGTATTTGTATGTTATCGAAAAATGCCATGTGTCGCTAATGGTTCCATTTATTACATCAAAATTTAGTATATTTGTTGTTAGTTGTGATTTTTGACATACGACGTTTGGATATAACAACCACGATATGATAAAACAAGTGATATGTTGCTAAAAATTCATTAAAAAGAATGAATTAAAAAAAATCAGGAATGACAAGTGCGATTAAAATTCGCATTAAATACTAAAAAAAACTGATACCGCTGGTATATAGGACCGCTACAATCGTTTCCCAGTAGCTAATTTCTTCACTGTTAAAGAGAAGCATACTATTCTTTTTGGGAGAATTTGTTGAATGACATAAAGGATTATGTAGATGAAATCAAGTAACATACTGCTGAAAAAAATTACGAGGTCTAAATTTTTATTCTCTCCTAAGACTTACTAGTAGCAATCAAAATATTTTTCACTCTCTAACATTCTAAGCTAAAAAAAATACCTGCTATTTTGAAAATCAATATTTTAGACCACTTCAATGAGAAAGTTTCCCTAATCAATTAGAGGTGCTTACCCGAGAAAGCCGTTCATTGGTTTAAAATAATCAAGTCTAAAGCATCACGATTTTTTATTGCAATGTGTTTATTCACTCAAACATTATAAAATGTAATTCTTTACTACATTTAAAGCGTTTTGCCGTTGTTGCTTATCTTTATTTAGAAATTAACTACTAGGCCACGATTAAAGTATCAAATCTGTATATAACAAAACCGGGATTTCAACATCTTAAAAAACAAATATGTACACTCAATCAATACTGCGCTTTTTGTCAAAGTTAACTGGAGATAGTGTTTTGTGTCACTGGATTACATTGATTCTGTTGATCGTTTTCCAGAGGCGGTAAAATTTCGAGATAGATGTGCCGTTTTTTCACTGGAGGTGGCTTCTTTTTTATTTCACTTGGTTCTGAAAGTTTGATGTTAGGATCCGAGTTCGATCTTCTCACGTAGAACATGGGTTTTGTTATGTTAGGGTTGTAAAGATTCGCTTTCTTCAACAACTCGAGCGTCAATTGTGAGGGTGCGTCTACCTCACTTGGCTCGGTTATGTTTCTGCACCTGGAAGCTGGGAGATTCGCCAAGGCTGCTGATGAGAATGGCTGACGATTTTGCAGAGTGTACCATTTCTGATTGCAGTCTATTTCCTTGGCTTGTCGTTGCAATTTCGGACGGCCAAGACGAGGGTGCATGTCAGGGGTTATGTAAATGGGTGAACTGGGTCGGTCGTTGGAATATTCTGAAATATAATGAAATGATTATGTTCTAGAAATGATGTAGAAATAAAATTAATTTATTTGCTAGAATTTTTGGAACAAAATCCAATCATGATCATCCTGCGTCAATCATATGGCAAAAATTAAACTTAAATTGGAAAAATTTAGGTTAACATAATTATAACATACGTGAGAAGAAGAACTATTTAGAAATGTAGGAGGTAAAAAATAAAAATACCTCAAAGTACATGCAAAGGATAAAGATCTTCAAATGCAAAAATAGCAGAGGCTAAAGCATTATTTCTGCTCATATTTTGTGGAACATGTATGATATGATCCTCACATGATGATAATATATGTGATTTTATGATTTCCATAGAATGATGACTTCCTGAATTTTTTTTATATTTAGGTTATTATATTAGAAAGCAATAAGTAAATTATTTATTTATTCTTTTGCAAGTAAATTTTCTAATAGCTTGAAGATAATGCTTGAATAACGCTACTAAGAAATAAAGGAAATCTTACTCATAAATGAATTATTCTTATTAAATTATAAGGGACATTTAAGAACAAAACTTTTTTTTTTCAAAAATGCATTTTTATGCAGTGGCTCGAAACATATTAAGGAGGGAGCATAGGCACAACCCCAGATAGACGGGGATCTATTGCGGGTTGTGGCATAGGGCGTATAAATAGCAAAGATGTTGCGGAAAATAACAAAGATGTTAGGGGAAACCATTTTAACAAAAATTAGTGCATATATACCACTTTTTAAAACCAAATATGAGCAAAATAATAATTATACCAATTCCGTTAGCCTTGTTAAGCAATTAATGGGAACTGAGTAAAATATATAATGCTGAAGCACCATTTATTGTTGTTAGTCCACTGTTCCAAGACAATCATTTAATAATTTTCTAAGGTTTTCTGTTTTTTTCTCAAGTTTCAAACTGACTTTGGGATCACCCTATATATAATAATAGAGTAGGTAATATAATAATTGCAAAGAATCATTCCCTGGACAAGATTAAAATATTACGAGTATACAGTAAATTCAACTTACAAATTTTGATTCCCTATGACAACAAGAACTTTCAAATAAAGCGTAATGTTTTTTTTTCATTTACTTCATTTATTATGCTTAGTTCCTATGAACTTCTTTCTTTTCTCAAACAGTAAAATGAGGTTGAAAATATTGCTATTTCTATATTCTTGCCAAAAATACAGCTCGAATTACAGAAAACTATGGGCTCGCTCACAAAATATTATCCAAACACAACTCGGTTACAAAATATTATTACAAATCCAAGCTGAATTCCATTTGTGCCAGAAGTATCAGGACAAATAAAACTTGGAAGATGATTGTTGATTCAAAGGAGATAATATTAGAAAAAGGTGACTAAAATATTAAAAAAAATATCCATATTAATCGAAATGCTTCTTGAAAACAATATACATCTTTTTATAAATTTTGTTGTAAAATGTGCATTAAAATATGATAAAGAAACCTTCTACATCTTGTTTCGATTCTTCCGTCTTATTCGGTTGTTCCTCGGCAGTGTGGGGGGCTTCAGACTTGGATGGTCCCGTCGAGTTCGAATTAAGTCGGAATTTCGGTTTTGGTGGAGGGATGGGCTTCTCCCGCTTTTCTGGATTCTGTAGCTCCGTATTAGTTGTTAAAGTTGGCGAAGTCTGTTCTTTGATTATTTGACTCGTTTTCGGACGTTCTTGGGTATACAAAGGTCTTTTGGGAGGCACTGGTGGAGGCTGTTTTGGACAAATAGGAGGCGTCAAATCTACAGCAGCCTGCAAGAGAAATATGGATTGAGACAAAATGATGTAACTATAAAAAAATTACTAAAGTTTTTCAAAAAACAAATTCTAATTAGAGGAAGAATTTTCAAATCACGATTACCGGCCATAGAAATTATTTTAAGAAAATAAACTTTCCGATTTAATTAACTGTTCTATTCGTCGTTTAAATATTCTTTTCAATTTTAAAATTAGAATTGTCTTTCCCTTTTTGCTCTGTTATGTTTTGTACTCTGTATCGCTGTACTTATTTTATTCCAGCATGTAATTTAGTAGTTTTTAAAAAGGCTGCCTAAAAATTTCAGAAAATAACAATAACAAATTTCTTTAAGTTTTGGAATTGAATTTCTTTGAATTAGTTTTTTGCAAAAGCCGTTTGAATTTTGTTTCTAAGTTCATTCTTTAGGAAGCTACATTGATATGCACAATACATGTTTTAGAGATATTCTACATCTTTAAATGTTTTTTTTTCTCAATTTCTCAATTTTAGTAGAATTTTCACATGAAAAAACCCTTAAAAATGCATACCTTTAACTCAAATTTGGTATAATAATTTCTTAATATGTTCTGCAGTTCCTAGCTAGATAATAGTTTGTTCATTTAGAAATATTCTATATTTATTTTAATGGTTCACAAAGTGTATAAAATTGAAAAATTCTTGTTATTTATTACTCGAAACCCAATATTTAAAAATTGGATAAAAATATGGCTTATTTTCTGGTTCAAGAACTGAGTAATGTATTTATTTTTAAGTCATCCGCAAGAGTTTCAAAAATTCTCTGATAGATATCTGTATTTCAACCCTTTAGCTTTATAGTTATTTTTAGATACCTTCTTGACATTTTTGAAAAACATTTTGAGATTTAATCGCTATTTTGGTTTTATAGATGTTTTTTCAATAAATTCTACTCAAATTCTCAAAAATAGCTATTTTACTTCGTTTTTTAAAAAAAATTCATATTGAAAATAGTCACAAATCTTATATTTTTGTATTTCTTCTTCTTTTTTTTATCGTAATTTAATTCTGTTAATAGATAATTTACTTTTAGATATGACTTTGGGGTTTTATTTTATTATTTTTATAATCTACATTATAATTGCTAGGTTTTATTTTTTAATTTTCGTTGGCCTCCATTAGATAAACTGTAAGTGATAAAAATCCAATAAAAGTTTTTGTGAATATTTATGGTTATTAAACTGGGTTTATCTTTATCTACCTTCGAAGCAAAATTACAGGTGAAACGCGTTGCTTTTCCAAATTGAGACGAGTGTAATTTGTAATAAATCAAACCCATTTCGATCATTATACCATTTGATTCAGCAAGCTTATATTAAATAAATAAAATAGAAATATCTCTTACAAAAAACATTATTTTCTCCATTCCATTCGTTTGCCATTTCTTTAGGAAATGAATTTTACATAATGCAAACTAATGTCACCACACAAGAATTGAAATTAAATGAAATTTATTTGACGATTCTTAATTTAAATTTATTGTTTACAAAATAAAAAAGCAGTAATAAGAAAATGACAAAAAAAGTCCCTTAAAAGAGGACCAAAATTTAAAAAATTAATATGCGTTTCATTATGTAATGTGGATTTAATAATCAAATTAAATATTGATTGCTATTATTGTTATTATTATTATTATATTAAATAATTGTTATCCTTAGATATAACGTAATCAACGTTAAAAACATGGTGAATTAAGAACTCTCCAAATATTTTGAAAAAAAAAATCAATCAACGTTTTTCTTTTAAAAACATTCCTCTCGATAAACTAGAAGGCAAAAGTAGATTCCTTATCATCTAAATTTTTGAAGCTCTTTTCATTCCTTTTTCAAAATCAATTACATATTACATATTGAAGCAATCATAGGTAAGGTTTTTATTGCTATCGCGCAATTCAGAATTTTTTTGCAAAATAAATATTATTAAGATAATAAATATTATAAAAACACTATTCAAATTTAGGCTTGTTACAAAGTTTATATTATTGAAAAACTTTGAATTTTTTAAGCAAGTGCCAAAGGTGTGTATAAGCTGGTAAGAACCAAAAGTTTATCTCTACATTTTACACATATATGAAGAAATTAATTATCATTCTTTTTTCAATTAAATGCAGAGAATAGCATTTTAAGATAGAAAATACGAATTCACCATTTGATTTTTCTATTATATAGTAAGAAAATGTCGTTTTTGTCTTAATTAATGCAGGTATTAAGGTCTTAAATGCTGCGGTTTTGAATCTTTAATCTATACTTATAATAAAGCTCAATGTGTGTGTGTGTGTGTGTGTATGTATGTTGGCGCTCTATATGCCAGACCGTTCAACTTACAGCTACCAAATTTGGCACGTGTATAGCTTGGAGGTCGGGAATGTGCACCTGGGGGTAATTTTTTCGAATTTATAATTAGTATTTTATTTATTTAAAAATTAAGCGGAATTTTGGCGTGTTTCTGCTATAACTTCCGAAAACATTTACCTTTTAAATGATACCAATGTTTTAACCTTAAAATTAAATTTCTATTTTTAATGTATTTTTAAATAAATGTTTTAACTATATTTTTAAACAATTTTTTTCGTACAAAATAAAAATAAAATTTAAGCTGCACGAGCACGTTTCGCATTCATGGGAAAAAAATAGCTTTTTTCTAAGTGTTGCCATCACATTGATTAAAGCTCCAATTAAAAATAAATTAAATCTTTTTGGAAATGAAATCGTCTGTAGGACATGAAACAAATAAGAAGTATTATTTTTTTCTCAAAAATAAATTCAAGAAAAATTATTTTATGATCTTTTACACTCTCTATATTATTAATCCAATAAATCAGTTTTATTTTAAAGCAAGTTTTGTTTAATATAAACAGGATATTCATTCAAATCAGGGCCACACAGCTAATTTGTAATCCTTTAGTATGGCTCAGATCTGCTAAAATGGTCTAAAGGGAAAATGGTTATATTTTATGTAACTTGATTCAATAAATGCTCTAATAAAAAACGAATTTTTGATTTTACATAAAGCTTCTGCTGTGGAAATCACGATTAACAAAATGTTCTTGAAACACTAATATTTTAAATAAAAAGAGTTAATTTCCAATCAACTAAATCAATCACTTAAACTGACTGATTTATGAAAATTTGAATATCACTATTCAATTAAAAAGAAAAAGGATCATTTTAGATTTTCCATCGATCGCTTCAAAGAAAATACGCCAATCAGCGCGCAGGTTTCTCAAGATTAATTGGCCTAAGATTATGAAAATGTTGAGTTTTTCTAAATTTCGAAAGCAAAACTAAAAACTGATTTTTATGCTGAATCTGAGAAATTTTTGTTGAAATATTCTTTGAGATATTACATAAGTTATGAAAAATATTTTGTAGTTCACATAAGACTTAAATACCGAGCGAGTCTGTTTTCAATACTCATATTCAATAATAATAATCTATACTTATAATAAAGCTCAATGTGTGTGTGTGTGTGTGTGTGTGTATGTATGTTGGCGCTCTACAGGCCAGACTATTCAGCCTACAGCTACCAAATTTGGCACGTGTATACCTTGGAGGCCGGAAATGGGCACCTGGGGGTTATTTTTTCGAATTTCTAATTAGAATTTTATTTATTTAAAAATTAAGCGAAATTTTGGCATGTTTCTGCTATAACTTCCGAAAATATTACCGCACAAAAAAGATTTTTACATGAAGTTAAAGATCAAAAATTTACCTTTTAAATGATACCAAAGCTTTAACCTTAAAATTAAATTTCTATTTTTAATTAATTTTTAAATAGATATTTTAATTATATTTTTCAATAATTTTTTTCGTACAAAATAAAAATAAAATTTAAACTGCACGAGCATGTTACGCATTAATGGGAAAAAATTAGCTTTTTTCACAGTGTTGCCATCACATTGATTAAAGCTCCAATTAAAAATTAATTCAATCTTTTTGGAAATGAAATCTGCAAAAATATAATTTTCGATACGTGTCTGTAGGAAAATGAAACAAATATGAAGTATTATTTTTTCTAAAAAATAAATCCAAAAAAATTTATTTTATGATCTTTTACACTCTATATTATTAATCCAATAAATCAGTTTTATTTTAAAGCACGTTTTGTTTAATATGAACAGGATATCCATTCAAATCAGGGCCACACAGCTAATTTGTAAACCTTTAGTAAGACACAGATCTGCTAAAATGGTATAAATGGAAAATGATTATATTTTATGTAACTTGATTCAATAAATGCTGTAATAAATAACGAATTTTTGATTTTTCCTAAAGCTTCTGCTGTGGAAATCACGATTAACAAAATGTTTTTGAAACACTAATATTTTAAATAAAAAGAGTTAATTTCCAATCAACTAAATCAATCACTTAAACTGACTGATTTATGAAAATTTGAATATCAGTATTCAATAAAAAAAGGATAATTTTAGATTTTCCATCGATCGTTACAAAGAAAATACGCCAATCAGCGCGCAGTTTTCTCAAGATTAATTGGCCTAAGATTATGAAAATGTTGAGTTTTTCTAAATTTTTAAGATTCAAAACTTTATAAATAAGTCTTAGTTGATCGTGGAAAATAGAAACATTCATTCATTTATTTAAAATTTGGTGTGTCCAGAATATTTCTCAGAATATACCTTACTGCATTAAATTTAGACTTCATAATTTTTGAAATATATTTATAGGCCGGAACAAAATATTATTATTGCAATCCTTTTGAAAGCAAAACTAAAAACTGAATTTTATGCTGAATCTGAAAAATATTTTGTATTTCACATAAGACTTAAATACCGAGCTATTCTGTTTGCAATGCTAATACTCAATAATAATAATAAATAAATAACAATAAAGATGATAAATAAAATAAAACGCTTGGTTTTATTAAAAATATCTTTATATTAATTGCAATTTCATCATTTCCACTTTAAATTAAAGTTGAAGTTTTACCGGAAATGACAACAAATTAGCCAAATATATATAGTAAATTGAACGAAACGATCTAAACAACAGTATAAGTTTGGTATGACTATCAAAATTTGAAGGTTAAAAATGTTTTGTTTGAGAATCTATTAAGAGACCAGTTACTTAAAATATTTAATTGAAAATTGTAGCGAGCGGTAATACTGGCGAACCGGCTGGTCGCCAAAGGCGGCTAGTTACAAATATTAATTGAAGTAAGAAAGAATATATTATCAATTTTTTTAATTATATGGTATTTGTGTATTAACTACATACCATTGGCGACCTTTTGGCTTAACCGCATGTAACTAGCGAAAATAGTCAATAAATTAACATAATATCGTTGGTGATATTTTTGGCAATTAATCCCTATTATGCAGTTAATACAAATTCAATTACATGGATAAAAGCTATAATGAGCGTCTTTTTTAATATAGCAGACTCTCAATAATGTGGCAAACATTAAAGCAAAGTTCCTTAATAACATTTAAAAAATCATCTAAATAACAAGACTTATGTTTATTGCACATAATATGCAGAATTTTATAAACTTTATTCTTCATATAATGAATATTGAAAAATATTCATTATATGAAGTAAAATAGGTTGCTATTCAAAATTTGAGTAGCAACCTATTTTATGCTTGAGCAAGATAATTGACATCCAGTCAGTAAATTGGGTGATCATTACAATAATTAGTTTTATGATATGTATTTTCTTGGAGTATCAAATTATGAATTAATTTTTCTGGACAGTATTTAATCATTTTTAATTCGTTTTAGAGTTGTTTTATCCTGACAGCAATCTAGAGCGAACATTATGTAGCATTCCTAGTGTATAGTAGAAAATATTCTTAATTATGCATTAAGTTGTTGTGAAGCAAAAGCAAGAATGGAATTCAAGAAAAAGCGTATGATTGAGACCAAAGGTTATTAAAAACGTTTAGAGTAATATTACCTCTGGGCTTTTCATATTTTTCATAGTTGCTTTAGAAACTTCACTCCACTCAGAATTTGCACCTGTGAAAAAAAGCATGAATTTTTGTCGGAAAAATTGATCAAATTAAAAAAAATACGCTTAATATATTGGAATGATTTAATAATTTTAATATATTTAATGTTCTTATTTGTATACACATTATATTTAACGATTACTATAATTTAATGAATGAGTAGTTAATGAGTTTCTGAATTCATTAAACAAAATCAAATGAATTCTATTCATTCTCGTGTAAACTCATGACTTTAGCATATCTTTTAAAATAATAACCTCTTTCAAGAAGGGATGTTAAAAGAATAGAAAACAATTGGATACCATGCTTCGAAGTTTAAGAAGGACACTATGATGGTCAATCAAACCACAATCCAAGTTGTTATTGAGAATTTTTTTTATTTTATTAAATAAAGTTCCTTCAGAAAACTTACTAACATCCATTTAACAGGCTAAAACTTACTAATATCCATGATACAGGCTATATCATAAAATCATCGGTAATTGGTGAAGCTAATGATACATAATTAAATTTTTACCCACAATGAACGATAAACAATCGTAGTTTTTCTGTTAGAGGTCCTTTATTATTTTATAAATGCTGATGTGCATTTTTGGTGAAAGAATTTTGAAAATTTCGATGAGGTTACGGCCATCGTTAGAATAATTATTTCATTGACGTTATGAGAAATGATAAATTATTTCGTTTCCCCCAAATTTTATGCTCTATAATGTCTTTTGGAGATCTTGATTTCTATTCAATGGGTGGAGCATATGAACTATAGCTGGCCACAAATTACATCTACTTTTGTGGACGCTCTTTCATAGTATACAGGTTATGTCAGGTTTTGGAATTGCCAACACAATCGGTTCTTGTTGGAGACCAGAGAATGACATACAGTTCCCTGTAGTGTGTAAAAAAAAATAATGAATTTCAAGACAAATACTGGTTGCAAGCAGGCACAACTTGAAAACCAAATCTGTCTCAGGTGAAGCAATGAAGAAAGGTTTAAAGAATAGATTGAAATTAGCTTACGTTTTCGAAGTGCTCCCTGAACACGATTGCAGGTCATTATAGCTTCAATATTTTTTTAAACAATAGATCATTTACTGAAACACAGTTCGGACTAAAAATTCTTTTCTGAAGCATTGTAGCACGATAAAGTTTTAACTTAGAATCGTCTATCTTAATTTTTACAATTTTTCCTTGATATTATTACGTGAATAGAAAAAAAAATTTGTTTAATACAGCAACATATATATGTGAGTTATCATTAACTAAAATGAAGAAGTGTATTATTGCGAAATACGTTTAAAATAATTTTTAAAAAATTATTCAAATTAGAGAAAAAGTTATACAGAAATAAAACAAAAATATTTAAAAGCCTAATTTTTTTTATCAATAAAATGAGTAAGGCAGTGCAAAAATGAATTTTGCTTTATTATACCTTCTGAAGTTATTGAGGAACTAGGTTCATTTTAAACTAGATCTACGTTTAAAATTTTGAAAAAACTCTTGCTTAAGGAGCATCTATTAGTTATGTGGAACATATTACAGTTAAAGATCCATCGTTCTGCGCAATGGAGTGTTATGAAATATATATTATATATCATTGATACCGCATAACACGTGTCACAAATTTTGGGTGGTATGCTAACTTATAAGCATTTTAATGCTGAAAGTTTTTGTATTAGGACAATAAATCGCATTTTCACCCTCAGATAAAAAATTCTTCATAACACATAAACATAACATAAGAAAGCAGCAATTGATTCCCTAGACAATGTTTTCATTCATTCAAGTACATTCTTTTATATCTGAAATCTTACTGAACTTGGAAAACTAAATGCTATAACTTATTGTAGTAGAAATGATTTTAAAAAATGCTATCTAGCCAATGGCGTGGATAAAATAGCAATCCAAACTATATACAGACTAATTTTATAGAACTCATGGCATACGTTTACTGATAAATGTGACTGTTAAAAGTGTAACACAATATATAAGTATTTTTATTTTCATTAAATTTAAAAATGATTGTAGTGTACTCGATGCTGGTTAAGATCGATACATTTTTTATTTACCGGGCTCACATTTACACGAATGGATAGACAAACACCCTGTAGACGGATTTTCTCCATGCTTTGATAAAAAATCTACAGTTTTGAAGTAAAAAAATGACATAATTCTATAAACGCTTTTGTTGACCTAGAAGGGGCTAAAACATGGAGATTTCAATATAGAGACACTTTCAACTATTCATGAATATTTTGTAGAATCAAAGACAAGAAGTTACACTACACAAAAAGATGACGTTTAATTCGGTGACATATGTTGTTATGCCATGTGAATTTTATGCATTCTCTTATTCCCGATTATATTTAGCAAAGTATTATATGCATTATGTCTGGAAATCATACCTGAAATTTATACATCACAAATAGCTTTAAAGCATTTCAAGATGGATAAAAGGTTTGATTCAAAAGACATGGTTAGTTTCTTGATGAAATAAATGATCACAAAGTCCTTTCTTGAATACAAAAATAATTGTCAATAAAACTATTGTAATTTGGCATACGATTGTTTCGTTATATTGTTAACACGTTTATGCAATATTTTAATACAATTACTTATGTCCATAAATGTCGAGCACTCCTGGTCATTCAAAAAAATGTCAAGACTTTATTCCAGTTCATGACAGGAATTACCTAACATTTCAAATTCATACCAGACTCAGCATTTGCGATTCTGACTTTGAGTATATCAATATCTTCAACTGGTGTTACAAACAGTTTGCTCTTTATGTAACTCCAAAACTGACATTGGATAGTAATATCCGATTTAAAATCCCTGAACAAAAAGATTCATAGAACTTTTTTCCTTCATTGACAGTATTTTGATAACAATTGAATATAAAAGTCATTATTTCTGCATCCATTTCGCTGTTGGACTAAATTGGACTAAAAAAAAATTATAAACACGAATATAACATAGTAAAAAGTTTATTCTGTTGCACTCAATGGCTCTTCCGTAATAATTTTTTTAATCAGGGAAAGACTTTATAACCATACTACATTTTGAGATTGCACTTCTGATGAGCCATCATAAAATTACTTACTGGAGGTACTGGAATAAGAAAGCTTGCTCAAGCGCTTTTGAGCTGAAGTTGCTTCTTCAGAATTCTTCATTCTGCTTTTTTCAAGCTCAAAATCAAACTGAAGGGGAAAAAAAATCTTTAATGTACATAGTTTAAAACATAAAAGGGAAATTTTTTCGCTAAATGTGTGTCAAATTCCTAAATTGAAGACTTACTCTAAATTACAAAAAGGTTTATCTCAAATAATTATTTAGAATTTTGCCTGCCTTACAAATATTTCCAAAAAAAAAAGCCAAATATACATTGTATTATTTAAGGTATAAAAAAATTTTGGAAATAAATTCTTCCTTAAAATTATTTTCACAAGTTAAATAACTAATTTTTAATATAAAAAAGACAAAATAAATTTCATTTCATTATATACCTTTTGTCACTTTGCTCTTATTATCTGATTTTGCTAATTTAAATACAGTGTCCTAAGCAAACCTTGGGTGCCGAAATATTGCTTGCTTGCTTGCTCATTGGAAGCACTGAGCTTAATTTATAAAAAACTTTTGATTTATAAAAAAATAATTATTTTATTAATTGTCATAAATACCTTTACAATAATTATGCCATGAATACCTGTCATTGTTATGTTTCATGGTATCTGTGTACAAAATTTAAAGAAACTTCAATCCATAATTTAAATTTCAACAGAGAACAAAATAAGTTAGCATTACAATTTCATTTATATATATTCAGAATTCTATATTCGCTTATATTCTTATTATTTACACTTTATTAATGTTACTTTATTTACACTTATGGAATTCGTCTTTTTCATGTAAAATTATACTAACAATTCTACACTACATTTATATTCTTATAATTATTTTTTTTTCTAAATATTGCTATTTTCTTGGATTTTATACTCTCTATATCTTTATTTATTTCATTCACATTTTGTTTTTTATAATCTTGAGACTATTGGAAACTGAAAGATCCGGTTTGGTCTGAACGGGTTTGTAGTATCTGGCTCCTCTGCCTTGTTTCAGCGAGGCACCTCATGATTTTTTTTTTCTCACAAATTACTCGCATTCTCTACCTTCTTCAAAAATTACCTTATTTTCAGCAGAAGTTTTTTTCTTCTGTTTTCCCAATATCTTCATAAAACCGGGTAGAGCAAAGGAGGTTTGTTTGGGCAACTTGGGGTGAGGTTGAATGAAGTTATGTGGGCAATTCCCCATGTGCCTCGAGTGCCATTCCTGAAACTGGTGCTCCGCTTGGGACATGGTCTGCTCTCCTCTCTTGAAGGCATACATGAGATCCAGGAGTTCCTGTTGGCTCCTGCTTAGACAATTTTGCGTCAAGATTGATGTTTCGTTTATTGAGTTGTCCCTTCCTGAAAGATAAAATGAATGGCGGATTGAAACGAGCAGTTTTAACAATTTTTTTCACTAAAAGAAAGACATTATATCGATAATTTATCAAGATGATTGATATAGCGTATGCATAGTCGCAAGCGAATATGAACTTTTCCAATTAGAATTTTCAATCTATTATACAGCACACTTGTCCAAAATAAATTTTTTTTCCTTTCTCCACAATGATGAGAATTTGTGATTCGGTGTCTCATCCTATTGACCGATTAGAAATAAAATTTAATACCGATGTCGAATTTTGTTGACCAGACCATACGCTCTTTCACAGATTTGGTTCAATGTTAGGCAAGTATCTCCATCCTTGATTCGAAGATCATATAGAATAGACGTTTAAATATCCAGCCTATTTCGTTATTTTAGACCAATCAATGGCTTCTGTTGATATGGCAAATCCTTTTTTGAGATGACCGTTCAAATTATTTAAAATTGCGTGAAATAATGAAATTCATAGCTTCGTAACTCATCTTATTTTCATTTCAGGAAAAAGAAATTGTGTTATTTAAAAGATTAGGATGTCAAGATTATTTTACTAAATATGGCTAACAGAAATGCCAAGCTGTGTATCAATTCGAATTTTGTATGGAAGGTTATTAGCAAAACAGTGTAAATTGAAACAATACAAAAACAGCAATTTATTTCATTCGACTCATTCTTTCAAATGAAAGTATGTGCTTGTTTCTAAAATTGTAAAAATTAGCTGTTTAGCATTATATTATATATTGAGAGTAAACATCTTAGATTAATTAATAACTAGTGTTGATTTCAATGCATTACGATATTTAATTACAATATACTATCAATATTTCAATGTTGATTAGATTTTCCTCTCATAATTGCATCGAAGAAAACCCAAAGTTTTCCATTAGCATACTGGCATTTACATCCAGAAATTTTTATGTTTGAAAAATCTTAAATTCCACAATTACTTTTGTATTACAGTTTAAGAAAGGTTTTGATAGCTTTTTCAGTAATTTTTTCACACCTGAAAAAAGACATTTTTAAATAAATATTAAAATATTTTTTATGCTTGAAATTAAGTATGCGCAAACTATCTTTATTACTATCCGCGCTTTATGCTTGTGGCTGAGCTTGCGTTTATTTGTTCCATATCTATACTTATAATAAAGCTCAATGTGTGTGTGTGTGTGTGTGTGTGTGTTGGCGCTATACAGGCCAGACCGGTATACCTTGGAGGCCGGGAATGTGCACCTGGGGGTTATTTTTTCGAATTTTTAAATAGAATTTTATTTATTTAAAAATTAAGCGAAATTTTGACGTATTTCTACTATAACTTCCGAAAATATTACCGCACAAAAAAGATTTTTACATGAAGTTAAAGATCAAAAGTTTATCTTTTAAATCATACTAATGTTTTAATCTTAAAATTAAATTTCTATTTTTAATGAATTTTTAAATAAATATTTTAACTATGTTTTTCAATATTTTTTTCGTAAAAAATAAAAATAAAGATTAAGCATGTTTCGCATTCATGGGAAAAAATTAGCTTTTTTCAAAGTGTTGCCATCACATTGATTAAATCTCCAATTTTAAAAAAAATGAAATCTTTTTGGAAATGAAATCGTCTGTAGGGAATGAAACAAATATGAAATATTATTTTTTTCTAAAAAATATATTGAAGAAAAATTTTATGATCTTTTACACTCTCTATACAGAGTGTTTATTTAGTCCCGGACCCATTTTGATGTTTAATGACTCATAAAATAATGGATATAAACAAACTTATGGCATTTATTGATGAAATAACTCATATATTTTCCTTTTCAGGTTTGAATATTTTTACTTTTGTAAATATCGTCTGCGTGTGTTTTTAATTTCAGATAATTTCATTTTCCAGTCTAAATATCTGTACTTTTCTAAATATCGTCTGCTTATTAATTGCATTTTACTCTCTTTTGTTTTTGGCAACTATTGAAATGTTATGTTTACTTTTGATGTTTGTTCTATGTAGTACTTTTGTATGTGATGTTTTATTCGAGCGGATATTAAGGAGAATGCATACACCACAAGAGAAACCACAGATTTTATGGTGGTCATAGAGTTAATTTCCAATCAAATAAATCACTGACTTTTAAGAGTTAATTTCCAATCACTTAAACTGACTGATTTATGAAAATTTGAATATCACTATTCAATAAAAAAAGGAAAATTTTAAATTTTCCATCAATCGTTTCAAAGAAAATACGCCAATCAGCCCGCAGGTTTCTCAAGATTAATTGACCTAAGATTATGAAAATGGTGAGTTTTTCTAAATTTTTAACATTCAAAACTTCATACATAAGTCTTAGTTGATCGTGGAAAATAGAAACATTCATTCATTTTTTTAAAATTTGGTGTGTCCAGAATATTTCTCAGAATATGTTACCTTACTGCATTAAATTTAGACTTCATAATTTTTGAAATATATTTATAATCCGGAACAAATTATTATTATTCATTTCATTTCAATCCTTTTGAAAGCAAAACTAAAAACTGAATTGTATGCTGAATCTGAGAAATTTTATTTGAATTATTCTTTGAGATATTACATAAATTATGAAAAATATTTTGTAGTTCACATAAGACTTAAATACCGAGCGATTCAGTTTGCAATACTCATATTCAATAATAATA
>JAPMOR010092362.1:594074-698500 GCA_026543865.1 Argiope aurantia
CGCAAATTTGCATGAGATGAATTTTCTAAATAAAAGAAATTGTAATATTTATACTACAAATAGTTGTTTAAATGTGATGAAATATTTCTAATTTTAATATGATTCATTTTGAAAGTTTTTCAAATAGACTTCATTAATAAAAAATATACAACAAATTTTTTAATACATTGATTTATCTCACTTTTAAATAATTATTTGATGATAAAAATTTACAAAAGTCAATATTCTGTATAACTTGAGAATATAAATTATCCCTCTCTGTTTTATATGGAACTTTCATTTTCGAAATGAGACTAACTACTCCTATTGGAAAGTAGATGCATTTTTATTTTACATAAACTTTCATATGTTATAAATTCAAAATACAAACTTGTCTTTGTTCTTTTGCAAAAATAGTTTACCTATCATATGTTTGCCTAATTGCTAAGCGCCTTGAACAAAATTTTAGCTATTTATTTACAAACAACTATCTGCTTAATAAGGAATGATAAAAAGACTCTTTAAATCAGGCATATAATTACTATTACATATTATTTTATAAGAACAAATATTCTCCAATAAAATCTTTATCAATGAATTTATAATAGCATACTATTACAAAATAACTAAATTTAATTCCTTTACTATTTGAATTGGAAAGGAAAAATCGTTTATTTACTGTATAAATAGTTCATATATCATGTAACTTGGTCACGTAATTAAAAAAAAATACAAGCTTTTTTATCACAACTATATGCTCAGAAAAATGCCCACGTTCTACATGTGAGGGAAAGATGCCAATTTTTAATCCAGTGTTACACTTAGTGCTTATTTAGTTATTTATTTGCTTAATCGTCTGTTGTAATTAGGCAATTTTTTCTGCTTCCAAATTTAAAGAGAAACAAAGAGAGAAGATTCCTTCAGATTTGCATCTGAAACATTAACCAAATTCTAGTCTATATAACTATCCATCTTTAGTTTCATTTCCCACATTCACAAGTATCAGCAAATTAAAACAGCTGGAGTGATTTCCTAAAACTTTCTCCCATACTCTCTAATAAGATCATTATCCCCTTCCTCCACATAAAATTGTGAACCTTTGACAAATCCGTGAATGTCATGAGTGCTTAGTTCTTTATTTTTAGAGTTCCACAAACAAAAGTTGTTTACTTTGTAAACTGTTAAAAATAACTGGGAATTGAGTATTAATTTTCCGATATTGACGAAGAATGAATTTAATATGTGAGGCACTTATTAATTTTTTTGGTGTTTAATCTCTCGCAGATAATTAAGTCACAAGTACTAGAAAATCTAACGTATATTTTAGATACTTTTCTTCCAAAGGTCAATACCAGTTTTGAAAGAAAACTTTAACTACAGTCCTTAGAATCATATATCAAATTTAATTTGCTTATATCAACTCATTTTGAGTTATAGTGTTGACATGGATGCAAAAGTACAGACCGGCAGATAGTCATTTTCTTGATGGATTGTTTCCAAATTTGATATAAATATAACTTTTAAATGCTTAGCTTGAGTATCAAATTTTATTTAGCTTAAGTATCAAATTTTATTTATATAGATTCTTATGTTTTCTGCTTATCGTGTTAATTGTGTTCGTACAACCATAGATACAGACTTCATTCGAATGTTTTGTTTAAAATTTTATATAAATCCACAAATTTTGTTTCAAATCTATATCAAATTTCATCAGCTCAGCTCGAAGTGTTATGAATTATAGCGCTCGCAGATAGATAAACATAATATCAAAAATGTGTTTTTCGGAGTCTGTAAGATTTGAAAAGAGGAGCTTTGTCAGTCTCGAGTTTGAAATTTTTGACGATTATAATAATTTTTCTAAGTATACTAGAAATAATGAAAATAAACAGTCCTTTCAAGGCTTAAAAGAAAGAAAAAATTAGAATAACTTTTACCTCCCCAACTCCTGACACATATGCATACAAATACAGAATCTGATCAACTAATAAGAACTCTTGAACAAATTCTTAGCAATTGTTTGTTATTTGAAATTTAATTAATGATAACTGCTTATAATTTTAAGAACACTTTTTTACTTTCAAAACTTCCAAGTTTTTTCTTGATTGGAATTTCATATCCATCTGAATCCACTGTTTTTCTCTGTAGACTTTTGTTTTTGTTGGTGCTGGTCTAATAAAAGAAAAAAATGTTTATTATTATATAGTTAAACAAGACTTTATTGAGCAAAAATATATAAATAAGTATTGCGTAAAAATGCTTATTGAATTTCTTAAAATGTTATGAATATAACATAATGAATGAAAATTAATTAAATTTATCTTTTTAATAATAACACTGATAACTCAAACTCTTTAATAAAAGAGGAATTTCATTCAAACTTTGAATGTATCTTCAAACTTGATTAAATATCCTATATTACGGCCCATTCTTCTAGTTACGGCTTTAGATCACCTTTTTCATAAAAAGGCTGAAATAATCTCAAATTAATTTTTTTAGACTCAGAATTCATGTTATAACATTCAGTTCCAAGAATCTTTAAAAATATACTCAAAAAAATATATTCTTCAATGAAGCAACGGCTTACTTAAACAGCCGATTTAAACCAAAGTTTCTATTAACTTTACGAATCCAGCTAATGTGAGAATTCCAGTGCCTCAAAAATCGAGATAATTTTTCATGCACGAAAATAAAATGGAATCGACCATCAAATATCTTGACCATCCGCATATATGCGAATGGTCAAGCATTAAATTTCATTCCTAGATTTTAGCTATGTGTCCGAAAACGCTGGAATTGGGGCTTAGTTGAATGAAGCAATCTGGAACGAGTCCGGTCTTATAAAGTTAATCTAACATTACGGAATAAGTAAGTTGGTGTCCTTGCAATCGGTAGTGGTTCATTCTCCTCATAGTTAAAGTAGTTTCTCATCCAAGATTCTGATTATTCTGCGGGGATGTGGGCAATCCGTTTCGTTACGTCATCCGTTGCACACTCGCTATGTTCTTTCATCTAAACAAATCCACTCAGGACCTCGAATCAATTCGAAAGAACAAAAAACAAAATGGAGGAAAAAACAAAATCCTCAAAATTAAAAGAAAACATACACACAAATAAAACAAGTGCAATTTTAAAGGATAATGAAAACGTGCATTTCCCAGATCCAGGTTCAGAATAATATAGATATTTCTTCCCAAATTTATTTCACCTTCATGTAGGCTTCATCGATATGTTTAGTGGAGAACTTTCTTTGAACAAATTAAACTTAACATCAAATTCAATGAACTCCTTGCTTCACACCAAACATATTCTGTTTTGTATAATTATATCGTGATGTATTTTGTATTGTAATGCATCCTTTAACATTATCCAGTGCATACCTATTCAACAGAAAAAGGGCCTACGGGATATAAGTTCGCAAGTAAACAACATAAAAAAAGGAAGAAAAAAAAAGGAAAGATACTGAGATATCTAAAACATAGAGATTTACCAAGATATCAAAGTTAAATTTTTTTATTATTACAATGCCTTCTCTTGGAATACATTTTATGCAAATGTATACAAAGAGAAAGCATTGCAATCGCCAAAAAATTCAATAAAGGGAAAGAGAAACTAAATAAATGAATTGGTATTCATAACGTATAGGAGATAATTGAACAATGTTAAATCCGCAATCATTTCAAAGCAAGAAAGCCCAGCACCGGGTTTAGACATTTTAATAATTGTAATATCAAAAGTGAACTATTCTCTCTCTATATTCAAAAGTGTACTCGACCTCTATTAATTCTACAGAAAGTCTTCCCCTGCAAATATATTAAAGGTATAAAATTATTTGTTGAGTTTTATCGTTTTATGTTGTTTTAAAATTGCTCTCCTTTTTGTAATTTAATTGTAAATTCAGTTAAAGTAATAGTTGTAATAATAAGTCAAACAACAGAAAAATTTACCGTTTCTTCTCGCACAAGAGGTTTTTTGTCATCTTCGATGGGGCATTCCCCTGTCACAAAACATACTCCAAGCTTTTCTAAACCGTACTTCTGGCAAAGTTCATACATACTCGCTTTTCTTTCTTCGTCTTCTTCATAGTTATCATCTGAATCTGAGGAGGAAATATCTTGTTTAACCTTACATTTTCACTTTTGTATTGAAAAACTCAATAGAAATGAATTAACAATAAACTGAATGAAAATAGTTTCAAAAATACACTACTTATAATAATATAGCAAGTAGATTTTTTAAATATATTTTTTTAATTTCCAGTCTTCAACTTATAATGGTTTATTACAGAATCTTTAAATCGATTTCTCCCCTAAAATTCAGTACAACGTCATGCCACTTGTATAAATTCAAAATTTTTCTATTTATTCGATTTCCAGAATTTATTAAATTATCGATTTATTTATGCAATTTACTAGGAACTGATCATTTAATTATGGAAATACTAATATAGTAAATTGTTATTGAAAACACATAAGTATATTAGATTATTATATTAGAATATTAGATAAGTATATTAGAAGAACGGTGATAACGGTGAGAGTTTGCCATCCCTGTCTCTACAATTCCTCAGTTCAGCTATTCATTTAGAGAATGCCGAAAAGTACAAAAAATGTGCAGAAAATAATGTGTTTTATTTTATAAATGTACGGAAAGGTCTAAAAAAGCCTAGTTAATCTAGTTTTATTTAATACGAATGTGCAAACAGTTTATAAAATTTATAAAAGATTATTACAGAAAATTATCACTCTAGCTTTAATAAAAGTAAAGAATTAAAAAAAATTAATTTTCCACTTTTCAGTTTTCGGAACAAGAAACTATGAGGATATTGTTAATAATACCACCATTTAGTCGTTAAATTCCAAAGCGAAATGCGTACTTTCACTTTAGAAATATTTCCATCATCTCCCAGTGCACTTTCACGATGAAACATTAGTATCTTAGAAGCTCAATAAAGGTCGCCACTCTGTTTGAGATAAAGGATTGCTTTAAAATTTAAAAGATACCCACAAAACAAAGAACAAAGACATCATTAAAAAATGTTGATAAGCGCAGCTTATCAGTACTTTTTGAAGGATTCAAGTGCATCAGGAGAAGCGATTCTGTAATTTATCGCAGATAATTTTTTTAGAGCAAAGGTGATAGATAATATTATCCGGAGGCATAACTCCCCTCAGGGACTCACCTACTATAGGTGAGTACGAGTGTCCCAACCCCGAGGTACCCAGGGATCTTTACTCCCTTCAAGTCTACTCTCCCCTACGCCTTTTACTATCTGTTTGGTCCTTCCTTCCCTCTAGGGTAGGCGAGGGAGCTCGCCATGAGAAGCTGTCGCTGCTCTGTTTGCTTCCTGCTTCTCTTGGACAGAAGATACCCCCACGTGTTTGACGTGCGTGGCGATCAATTAGACGGGTGGTGCACTGTGGTCCCCGGTGTATCAATCGGCTGGTACCTAGTCACCTAGTGGCTAGTCTGCTAGGGACGATTTTCGGTATAAATTAATTTGAGACTTATTCTACTAGTAAGTGGTAACCACTCACTCGTAGAACTCGTAATGATCTAACAATTGGTGGTGATAAGTCTATACATCTTAGTGCATTTATGACAGTTTTTAGCGCCAAATATGAAGAAAGAAAATGAAAATATAATGCCATGCTCGCCGACACCAATTATTCTTTCTAAACCGTTGTTGCAAGTGGGTATTAAATAATCATGCTATGCCTCAAGCGCTGCTTACTTTCCTATGCTACTAATTTTACTTAATTTAGAATCCATACCACTATGCAAGGTCATCACGGCTAAGTCAAAACTGAGTTCTAACAATCAGAGCGTTGTTCAATGTGCGAAGAAACTAATCTTACCTTCTATCAAGTCTGGACTTTTTTCTTCTATAATCGCATCAGTTGTGTCATTGGTGGCATTTGGCAGGGTCTTTCGTAGAAGTGTTTTATTTATCGTATTCATCTTTGACCATGGCGGTGGTCTTGAAGGAAGAGGTGGAGGTTCTGTTTTAGGATAACGGGGAAAGAAGACTCGATTTGCTGTTGGTGAATAGCTAGAAACCCAACCTGTGGGTGCTGTACCGTCGTCAAATCTCTAGATATGTATAATTTAAATATTAAAATAAAGCATTGATAAATGTTTTATATTAATTTTTACCATATTTGATATATTATAACTTGAACAAATAACTGGTTTTAAGTGCTTGTAATTTTTGAGCATATATGAGATTTATTGATACAATGCATTTCAACTGGAATATCTGATAAGTAATTATGTAGAAAGTAAACAGCTATCTGCACTGGTTATAACACTGAGGTGACAAAAATTTTGGAATACCTCCTGAAAATATGTCTGACCTCCTTTTTCCCAATGAAGTGCAGCAACTCGACTCATCAAGTCCTTGGAAGTCCTTTGCAGAAATTTTGTGGCATGCTATCTCTAAAGCCGTCACTAATTGTGAAAGTATTATCGGTGCAAGATTCTGTGCACGAGTTTACTTCTCGATTATGTCCCATAAATGTTCGATGGGACTCTGGGTGGTCAAATCATTCTTTGGAAATATCCAGAATGTTTTTCAAACCAATCGCGAAGAGTTGTGGTTAGGTGAAAAGGCGCATTGTCATCCATAAAAATTTTATTTTTGTTTGGGCACATGAAGGAATGGTTGCAAATGGTCTCCAAGTAGCTGAACATAATAATTTAAAATCAATTGTCGGATCAGTTGGACCATTACAAGTTAATAAAAACACGCCATTATAGAGCCACAACTACATAGCAGAGTACATTGTCTGCAATTTGGATCCACAGCTCCGTGGGGCCTATGTCACACTCGAACCCTACTATCAGGTCTTATTAAATGAAATCATGACTCATCTGACCAAGCCATGATTTTCCAGTCATCTAAGATCAAAATGATACGATCAAGAGCCCAGGAGAGATGCTACTGGCCATGTCGTGCTATAAGTAAAGACACTCTAGTCGATATTTGCTGCTTAATAAAGCTAAATTTTGCCACACTATCCTTACAGACACGACCGTCGCACGTCCCAGATTGATTCCTGTGATTATTTCACATAGTGTTGCATGTCTGTCAACACTGACAATTCTACGCACACATCGCTGGTCTCGGTCACTAAGTGCAGGTTATCGGTCAATGCGTTGTCGATAGTGAGAGATATGCTGAAATTAAGTATTCTTGGCACAATCTTCACATCGTGGATCTCGGAATGCTGAATTCTCTAATGATTTCTGAAATAGAATGTCCCATGTATGCTTCAGCTATCATTGCATGTCCAAAGTCGGGTAATTCTCTTCGTGTGACCATAATCACGTCAGAAACCTTTTCACATGAATCACTTGAATGCAAATGCAAATCCTGTCAACGCATGCCCATAGGATACTTACTGCTATTCTATGACTTTTGTTACCTCAGTATACGTCATTCTCACACAGTGTATTATAATATGTCATTGATTCATTCGCCTACATGATCAGGTCTAGATTAAGTCTTCTAGAATGTCTTAAGCATGCAAATATCTGGCCTTTTTTCTTTACAAACTTTAAAAGCCGAATTTTTTAAATTTAATCTTTATAGAAATAGTTTTAAGTTGCAAATTTTGAAATAATAAAACATTTAATTTCAGATCGCTTCCCAAAAAGCTAGTTTCAGGGTATGGCACGTGAAAGAAAATACAATTGAAATTTAAAAATAGGAAAAAAGTGCAACATTTTTCTTAACACAATCTAAAAAAATATCTAATAATGATTGTAAAGTTATTAAATAATAAAGCACCAAATTTCCTTTAGAACACTAAAATAATATAATATAAAATTTACAAATGGTAATTAAATAGGAATGTTATTAGAATAATATTCCAACATTAATTTAAACAGTTTTGAATTTTAATTTTACTTAATTCGATTGCCTATGCAATTAAAAGAGAGCATAAATTTAAGTAATTTTTAAAATACCGCAATAAATATCCAGGATTAAAGGCTCTCTAAAGTTATAGGATCCCTAAGTAAACGCCTACATTGCTGTTTAATAATCTGGCTCTGACAATGACATTTTTAACATACGTATCTAATTTCAGAATTTTTTGATATTTAAATAAGTGATTAATTTGCAGTAGTGAATAATTTTCAAAAATGATTCGGATATATTTAAGTATTTCAGATCTCCTTTTTTTAATTCTCTTATGTGAATAGAAATAACAGGAAACAAGATTGCTGGACATCTTAATAAGAAAGTTTTATGTATTCAAAGATCAATAGGACAAATATGAACTATATGAAATTAAAATGGCTATTTCTACCATCGCGATAATAATATACACAATGGAACTCCATTTGCCTAATTTCCAGAAATGGAGATTACTTTGAGAGGAAAAAACAGAAATCCGTCTTCAAAGTCTTCTCCGTAAAATCTAGTAAGTACAATGAAATAATTGGTTTTGACTGATTTGTTATAAAGGGTGTCCCAAAATTAATGCAAGATTTGAATTTGCCACCATTCGGGAAGTAAAGGGTTGGAAAACCTATTAAAAACCATTTGACAACTGATAGTAAGTTAAGGTAAGTTAAGTAAGGGTAAGTTAAAATAGAGCATTACAGGATAGAAAATGAGTTTTCATTCTTGAACGATATTTGAAAAATGATGAAGGTCTGGCAGCCACAATTCAAAAATTTAAGAATTGGCCCCCTAGATCGCTAGATTTATCACCTTTGGATCTCTTTTTATAGAGTTATTTGAAACCAAATGTCTATGCCAACAAGCCACAGGCACGCGTGCATTGAAGAAGGAAATTCAACGCTGCATCAAAGAAATTCAGCCACGTTTGTGCAAAATGGTCATGGAAAATTTCGACAAAAGAGTGAGCATGTACATGCAAAGCAGTGGAAGTTATTTGCCCTATGTGTTATTCCAAACATAACCCAATCCTGTATAATTTACGATTCAATAAAAATATTACAATTCAAAGAAAAAACTTCGTTTTTTATTTAATTGAAATCCTGCGTTAACACGCGTTGTATCGTGTAACGCTCCATTTTTACAAACTCTAAACTATCAGCTGTCAAATAGTTTTTTTTAATAGGTTTTCCAATACTTTGCTGCACGAATGGTGGAAAATTTAAATCTTGCGTTGATTTTGGGACACCCATTAGAAATAATTATATTTTAATAAAAAAAATGTATACAAAATGTTAAAAATTTTAATTTTGGAGTCATTGAATTGACGCATTGTAAGAAATTATCATTAAAGAAAAAGAAACTACCTTTTTACAGATAATCGATACTAGATGATGGATGATTGAGAACTACTAGAAATAGCACTAATGATTCAGAACTAATACTAAATTACTAGACAGTTTACAATTTAGAATCAGCCTAGTATAAATAATTTTGATTTAGATTTTTACTTCATTTCCAGTTTTATATACAGTACTATGGTTTTTTTGTATTTATTATAGTTATATTTCTGCTGCAGTAAAATTAAAATTATTGTTTTTCAAAATAATTGTTTTAAATTATAGAATGTGGAAAAATTAATAAAGAATTTTACTTTAATGTTATGTTTCATGGTATAGAATTTTTAGAATAGTGACTGCTTTATGTTTAAAGCAAAAACTTGCTCCAAATGAAAAGGGGTGAAGTTGGAACGACCACTGAATAAAATTTGTATTTGGATGTATCTTACTCATCTGAA
The DNA here is from genome assembly GCA_026543865.1 of Argiope aurantia. Classification (NCBI taxonomy): domain Eukaryota; kingdom Metazoa; phylum Arthropoda; class Arachnida; order Araneae; family Araneidae; genus Argiope; species Argiope aurantia. The sequence goes on from JAPMOR010092362.1 coordinate 603,758, forward strand.
TTTGCATAAAGATCATACAAATTAATCAGGTAGCACTAAATTTCAGATTTAGGAGCTTGAACAATTTAGATTATAGTCGGATACCTTTCTATACGTTATAAAAATGATAATAATCTCATTCAGTGCAAAAAATATAAATTATTCAATTTAAAATGACTAAATAAAAATTATTCATACTTGCTCATTGCCCGAACCATCCTCTTTTGATGTCGCAGTCAACAAACTTTTATCACTCGCTTTAGAACTTGAACCTGTCAAAGTTAATTTCACAAATATAGCTCTCCATACTTCTTTTAGTTCAAAGAAAATAAATGCATTTTATATATTAAAAAAATTCAACATACATATTATTAGATGGAGTAGTAAATATGAAAAGAACCGCAATCACATAGCAAAATAGGATTGAAAATGCCAAGTGATTGAGCAGGAGAACTCTGTTCGTGAGCTCAGTTCAGTAGTTGTGTGATTTTAATGTTAATACTTTAAATTTCATAAGGAGATCATAAACAAATCTTTAAAGATGAAATGGAGGAAATATATTTTATTTTATAGAGTATTCGATTACTACAAAACAGCAGAGGGGAATGTCAGCAAAATGCCAAACATTTTTGAAAGGTTTCGTCAATCCATGAACCACCGCTGTCATCGATGCAGAAATTGGCGTATAAAATTAGGCTACGTATACTTACTGTCAAAAAGTAATTGTAAAGTATTACCCTTCCCCCCCCCCCCGAAAAAAAAAGATGGTTTCCATGATTGACTCGTCATTTTTGTGTTTCCATGCACTCTTAATGCATTTGAGTAGCGATTTCAATATGATTTTGAAAAACATATGTACTCTCTACTTACTTCCTTAACTATTTACACACTAAATTTTGATTGACATTGTATTTTATTTTTATTGAAATTGATTAATACACAGATACAAATTAAATTTTTAATCCACTTATATTTAATAAGTGAAGTATATGTACATTACAAAATGAATGCATATGGAATTCAAAAGTTAAATCATTTCAATTATCGATGTAAAATCCTTCACATAAGTGCACTTACTTGATGCACTAGTATTCGATATTTTTCTTGTGGAAATCTTTTCTTCTTTAGCGTCTGAATTCGTCTTAGCTGTCTCTTTATTTTCAATAACAATCTGAAAACATAATAAGTCTACATGAGAATTGGTGATTCAAAAAAAAAAAATCCTGAGACAGTAAACACAAATTTGTAATAGCAGGAAATAAAAAAATAGAAATGTTGGAAAATTTATCTATTTATTTATATTTCTTTTCTTAGTGATAAACTTTTGTCATTTGATTCTTCAGATAAATAAAATCCTAAACTGTAGATTTTCTCAAAATCAATAATATTCATCAAAGAGTTTTTAAAACCTACTTTTCATGTATACCTTAATTCATAAATGAAATGAGTAAATATTGGTTTGACTCCTAATAAATACTATAGTCTCACAACAAAGATTAAAAAAATATTCGGACTCCAAATTTAATCAGTAGAATTTCCAATTGTATACGATTAGTAACCCTAGTTTCAATGAATCAATGTCTTTTGAAAATACGTGAGTGTCAAATTTTAAAAGTGAATACGATCTAATACATTCGAGGTGAACCAGTACTGAGTATTCAGCTGACATTTGCAAATTCTTTGCGCGATATTTTTACCATTTTTCTTCGTTCAAAATTATTATATAAAAATCTTTCTGAAATAATTTCTTATTTAAAAATCTTTAAACAGTTGTCATTGAATAATAAAATCTTACAATGTCCAACTAAATCACATATAAGGGAGATCATTATGCAGAACCGAATCTCGATCTCTGATTATGAGACCGAGAAATTTTCCGATTATCTTACTTTAATCTACCAGAGTCATAAATATGCGATATTAGTGAAATTGAAATGTCGTAGAAATTTAGCAGTTAGATCAGCTACACCAACTCAAGCGTAGGGAAAGAAATCCCTATTGTATGACATAATCTTTTAATTTGACGTGCTTAATTAATATTATTGTGAATTTGTAATAGTGGATTCCTTCTCAGTTAGTGCCATAGTGAGAAACAGAGTTTTACAGATATTTCAATTAATACAGGGCAATGACTTCTAGCTTTAACGACTAAGTTGGTGACTATTTGGCATTTGGCGACTATGATGACAAAAATAAATGTTTTTTGAATAAAAAGGAAATAAGATGATGCCTCTATTAAGACCCGCGATTTGTTGATTGATCTAGATTTTTCGATACCCTGTCTTCAAACTTGCGCACCAAGAAGAGAAAGCGAGTGAAATGTGTCTAGTAAATTTTTTCTTAGAATGTAATTTTAGAGATACTCTTTACCTCTATTGTGTGGTTCTTTTATTTAATTAGCAAGTCACTTCTGAGTATGTTGTTATTATCTGCAAGCGCTGTCTTTGTATATGTTTCTTCTGCGTTTTGCTACCTACCTTGTTTTTGTATTTTCCTATTGAATAAATCACCATTATCAGTTATCGAGCTTGTTGAACGTCTCACCGTACATCTATCGAAGGGATTTTCAGAAGTAATATCTTTATTTGAAGATCAGACACAGTAGAATCTAGAAATAGAATTACCTTTAAATCTTTTTTCTTGGGTTTTTTCCAGAACATGGCTAATGCCGATGTCTTCCGAGTGCGCTTGTCCGCCTCAGTGGCTTTGCGGCAATGTCTCTCCCTCCATAATTGAAACTGGTTTTCAACGAAAGACATGGTGCATTCGCCCTCCTTAAAATCCTCCATTAAATCGAGAAGTTCCTGCTGACTGGAACTCAGACCTTTCTTCAATAAAGCTCGGGTATTAATCACTTCGTCATTGGCTGAAACAAATCATAAAAACGAGATAAATGTAAAAACGAATTCTCGGCGTTCCTGAGTATCATAAACACTTTGATAAATAATTAACAGGGTCATATTATTCATAAAGTATTTTTTTAAGTTTGAGATAAAGATATGTTGAATTGTTCGAAATAAATAAAGAAAATACGCTACAAATAAAGAAAATACATACAAAAGAGTTAAAAGATAAACAAAATATATTAATACAAAAAAAAGGCCTTTTAAAACTGAAAAAAAAAATCAAGTAAGAAAATGCCGACTGCCAAAACATTTATTTTTAGACAAATATTTTTCTCAAAAATACATATCTGCAATGGCAAAATAGAAATATTTACGTAAAAATCAATGATTTATTACCTCGAAATTAAATCGAAATTAGGAATGTACTTACACATCCTCAATGTCATATAATGTCCGCTTGATATAGAATTCATGATATCATTCTGCAAATTTTCTGAATCATTGCTTCGTCTTCTTTCCAAATGCTTGCAGCCCATTAAAAGTCTCTCATGAGGCTTCATTTCTGAAAAGGAAACATTTCCTATGCTATCTGAATCTATTTACAAGCCCAAACTTTTAACAATCGTACATTACATCAAACAAATGGAAAGAATATTAAACAATATTTAAGCTGGAACGTGAGCTGTTCTTAATTTTCTTTTTGAATACAAATAATCTGTGTTTATTTCAAACTTCAGGATTTTCTAAAAATGGACTTACACTGCGAAAGTCAATCCAAAACAATTTCTTCTTTTACAAATGTGTATAACATCCTAATAAGTGGCAACAGAAGATGAAGTTTGTAACTTATTTTAAAGTTTGTTGTTTTTACTTCCCTTGTTTACATTACAGAATTGACCTATTTGATTCTCATTATCACGCATACAAAATCCGCCGTCGGAACATACGATATTAAGCACGTTCGCAGGCATTGAAGCGTTTTCGATATCCACATGCATATTCTGCATGCAGTTACTAAATCTACTGACATTATTTTTTGTATTTTCATATCGAGGGGATATATAGTAGATGTACTCTTTGAGTGCGACAGTGAACGGAGGAAAGGTACGCCTAAAAAAATTTCACTTGGTAACGAAATGGAATATCGCTTGTTTGTTGCCATATGATCAAAAGAAATAAAATAAAGCAAATAATATATGAAAAAGAAACCTCTAAACTTCAGCCTTTGATGTGTAAACAATTTTCATTCTATAACAGTTTATAAGAAAGTCGCAGTTATTTGCAACAGATGCAATTGTTTAAATTAGCATATATTATAGAGCAATTAATAATATAAAATGTGTTCAAAAGGTCTTTTTCTCATTTTACAAAAATTATTGCAGAAGTACCATTAAATATAATGCAATAACATTTTTGCTATAGAATAGTCATGTTCTGAAATTTCTCAGTCTAACAGATGACGCAACAGATGCAGAAATGACGATTTTAGATTCGATTGTTATCAAAATGGCACCAACGAAATCATGACGAAAATAACACTAATGATGTTTACGCTCACCCGATGTTACTTCACTAGATTTTCTTCTTTTGGGATTACATAGAGAACGCAATGTCAGCTGAAGACAGTGATATTCACAAAATTAAGATTACATACGCTTGTCTATTACGAGAACAGAATGATTATGAAATTATCATGAAGAGCAGGTGATTATTATGAAAGGGCAGTAAGTGTCGAGAGCTTTAATACCTCCTTGATAATCTACTAAGGGTGTTCAGATTGAAGGTGCTACTAAGGGTGTTCAGATTGAAATTTACCAAACTGAAGGGCAAAAATTTAATACCTGTCTTTACAATAGATAAAAACAACCATATGCCAAAATAAAATGACTTTATTTTTTTACAATATTTTTTTTGTAATCATGAAAAGACTTTGCAACCAACCTGTAGTTTCATAACTAAAATAAATAAATGATTGTAGAATTTTTTCAGTATATTGGAGTATCATGATTCAAACTAATAAATAAAATGCTTCGTCTCCTTATAATATTGCTTAAAAATATTTTTACAAAAATTAAATCATTTGATAAATCGTCATAATTACAGTCAACTGGCATCTGATTATCTTCAATAGATAATTAATTGAACATCATGCGAAACTATAATATTAATATTGCAAGACCACCTAGAATCAATGAGCTGAGATCTATCAATGAAACAATATTCGTTCAAGTACCTATTATATATCTGTCAACTTTCATAAATTGCCATCATATAATTCATAAATTCATCATTCATCACTATCAGTATTGACGGAACAGTAATTCGATAGATGATAAAATTGTACAGTTACATTATTTAATTTGATATTTGAAATTTTTATGAAACTCATTAAATTATTTTTATAATTCAATGCGTTTGAAGAATTATTAAACTTATTTATGTAACAATTATTTAAAATCTATATGCCTTTTCAGAGCACTATCAAATTAACAGTATTAAAAAAGATCGTTCATGTCATAAAAGGATGGATCTTAACATTCAAAAATGTGTTAATTAAAAATTTTTATTTGTTGTGTTACTTATAATAGTTTTAATGGTTTTATTAGCCTCTTGACTATATGTTATATATTTGTAAGAACCTCAACAATCTGCATATCAAGATAACTAAATTTTCTGATCTTGTTGTTAATCATTTTTCTCTTCCAATCAAAAAATTTGCTTTCAAAAGCTTTCATTCATATATTTTTCATATTAAAAATGTAAAGTAATATCAGTAACTTCGAATTAAACGAAATTTCGCTTTAAGTAACTTTAAAAACATAAAACTTGCTTCCTAGAGGTAAAAGAAAAATGAAAAATTTTACAATTTTTTTCTAGATTTAATTTTGTTAGGAATTTGTAATATGGCTACTCTGCGCAATTAGTTCCATGATAAGGAAGACAGTGTCACAAATAACTGAAAAAAATGCTGAACGAATGCGGGTCAATAATCTCTCTTTGTCGTGTCGAAAAACTGGGACCATTTGGCAATTTGATGATAATTTTAAAAATAAGAAAGAAATTTTCTGAAGCTGCTAAATTTTCGCGATATATCGATTGGAAGCGAAATTATGATATATTTCTAGAAGCTTCTTTGCTCTGGAACGGAAACTATAAAAAAAACCGGGTGACAGTCTGTCAGTAGTGAGACATTTGAGTTACGCTCATGCAAATAATTGTGTGAATTCTCTCAAGGCGCTTTGTATTGTTACGGTTGTTTATTAATGATAAAGAGTTTATGTGCTGCTATTTACTAATAGTGCTGTTTTGGCACGCTTTGTCTGAGTTTTGCTTCTGCGAATTCGTACTTTCGTGTTCAATAAAAGGTCTTTAAGCGATTGGCTCTTTTAACTGTGCACATTTTAACGTATCAATATATTTCCCGTAACAATATAGAATTACTAGAAATGTAAAAAAAAAAGATATCAGGAAGTTTCATTTTGAAGAATTTAAAATAAATAACATACCTGAGGGTTCTTTTCCGCCCATTTCCAAGTATCCTCCAAAACTATTTCGAGTATCTGAAGTTGGAAGTAAAGTGGATGGTAGAGACAAGGATCGACAAAGAGAGAGATGTTTGTGACCGCCTGTGAAAATATATTGAAAAAAAAGCATATAGTAAATGAATTGTAAAACTGTTATCCTAAAAATGTAGCAATAACTTTAATATTAATTGCCATTCAGCTTTATATCACTATTTTACTTAAGTCTCTTTTTGATGTAGATCTATCATCTCATATCTTATTTCTTATGACAACATTCTTTTTTCTCATTTAATGCAAAGTTTACAGCGATAAATAGGGTATCAGTGGACGGAATTTGTACTCAACTTCTGAGATAGAATTCTCACTTTACAGTAAAATAAACTGTTTATATAAATTTAAATAAAAAAATTGAAACACTATAGAAACTATGGATAATTTCCAATTTAACGATAAACGAGCCTATGTATTTAAGTACACATTTTTGAATTACATCTTCTCAATGTTATTTAATCATCTGTTTTCAGATCAACGCTTTCAACGTAATAGGTATATAGTCAATATATTTTTTTATTTATTGCATACAATAAGACTCCTGTTAAATAAAACTCGCGTTATACGAAATTCTCGAGAAATCTCAAATCCAAAAACACATACTATCCAGCACACATACTATCCAATCCAGCACGAGAATTTTCAGATCCGAAGACTAGGAGGATTGCGAAGTGGATGAAAAAGTTGTTGCAGATGGAAGAAACCACGCTCTAAAAAACTGTAGAAGCATACTACAGTCAAATGCTGACTTATTGGAAGAATCCGATGTGGACGATAGAATGTAAACTAACAATGGCTTTGAAGTATAAGATGTAAACTCAAGAGTTTTTTATATATCTCTCTTAACTTAATAGAGATAAATATTTTGCTTTTTGCCAAAAAAGGGAATTAAATGTCACCAATATACAGCTTCAATCTACCATATGCCTATGGACTTTAACTTTGCTTAATTACTATTTTTTTTGCAAATATATATATATATATATATATATATATATATATATATATATAGTGACCACAATACATTTATTACAATATGTACCAATTTTTCTGAAAATCCCACATTTAAACACCCTACTCTTACAGCTGACTATCTCAGATGCTCTCTAAATGCTCCAAAATAACCTTGACCACAATAATCGCCACATTTCTTCCTTCCTCTTGAATTATTTGCTCATGAACTTGGCTAGATATTAATTGAGATTACAAACTCTACCATTGTTGTTTACACAGCAAAATTTACTTTAAAACTGAAAGCAGTACTTTAAAAATATGTGAAACCAAGTTTTACAAAGCTGCTATAGATAAATTTTTGGTTCCTTACCTGCTTCTTGCACAAGGAAAGAATTCATCCGGTTTGAGGAATCCATTTCTGGAAGATCATTCACGAGCCTTGAATATCGCAGTAACTTGGTTCCCTGAAAAAATTAAAATTATAAAAAATATGCGATATTAAATGGGAAATAAAATATTAATGCCACAAATTTTCCGATATGAATAAAGAAATTAATAAGATAAATGATCAACCTCAACTGAAAAGCAAACTGTACATCGATTTTGAATATTGTGTATTGTAAAGTACAAGCGATATCAAAATATATTTACGATGAATAGCATTTCAAGTATAAATGTACAAATGTGGTTGCTACAGTGATACAAATTAGCACTTTAATACGTAATATATGATAAGGATTTAAATCCGTAAAATATACGGTGTACTCGCGTTGTAGGATTCTCTCACCTTCAAAATTAATAAGCCACTAACGAGGCGCATTAAGGAATTATGTTACAATTTATTAAAAGTACATTGTCAAATGTACGATAAACAATTAGAAATGAATATTAATAGCATCATTCATAACTCATTGATATTCTAGTAAGAACGTGCAAATTAAATAAAGTGCCATTCAAACTAATGCTTACCATATCATGATACTGGCACTATTTCATTGACGTTTTCACGAATGTTTTCGGACTTTTTGCGCATTTTTTGCTCCCTCCAGATTGAAATCCTTCTGCAAACAGTAAACTAACTGGACTCATTATTGCAGTGAATTCAGCTCCATTCCATAATACTCCAGTCACACTGATTTTTGGATCACTTAAACCCAGCGTGTCTCGCCATCCGAAATTAGTGGGAAACAAATTATGGATTTCCTTGTAGATAGCTTATTTCTAACAAGCCTAGTACTTTTTGTTTATCTGGATGGTTAAGATCATATAATTACAATTAGTTAGTTCTCTGACAATCTGTTCGGACTTCAATTACATTTTCTTTCAGTAAATTTCGCCAAAAATAGTCCTGAGAGTTAGTTGAGGTAAGTTGATGATCTTGATCTAATAATCTGCTTACATTACCAATAGGAAACGTTTCTAGCTCATTTTTGTTCTATCTAGACGAAGATTACAATCTTTCTTCAATTCTACTAATCGTACGAAATTAAATTTCCATCGATATGTTTCCTGAACACTATATTCCACTTTCCATCTGAGAAATTTTTTTCCAAATAGTGAGTAAATTCTTTAAGGGGATTCCAACGATTGATTTGCATTCCTTTCCAAAAGTACCAATAGAAAGCACTCAAAATATTCATGCTTCTAAGAAGCAAAATTGAATCCTCTTTGATTAAATGATAATCGTGATCTTCAGTAGCAAACTATTTTCATTGAATGTTATTCGATTCATCTTATTAGAATGTTACTTATACTATTTTACAGAAAAAGCTTTTTTATGGTTATCGTTTTGTTTTTGACGCCAGCGCATTTTTGTATATCACGCATTCTGTACGCATTTTTAGATTAATGAAACTTTCTGGAATACTAAAAGAAATTGATCGACTCTTCTAAAGATAATTTTAATTTTAATAATGTAAACAAAATATTAATGAAAATTAAGAAATTTGATTAAATAAAAAGATAAAATTAGTTTCTTTTAAAATTAGTTAAAATTAGTTAAAATTAGTTTAAAATTAGTTTTTTTTGTTTTTCTAATGCATTTTTTTATGTATTAGGGTGTTTTGAAATTTGGTGCAGCTGTGAGTAATAATGCATTATTTTACAATTTTCAGAATTTAATCACTTAGCCGATTGATTTCAGCTAATTTAATTCCATTTGGATACTTTGAAAAAATTCTATATTATTTATGACATTGAACTGAGATATATAAAAAATATTTTTGTTAGTTTTATTTCTGTGCTAAAAAAATAAAAAAAAATTATTTTTCTTCCAAAAATATGGATGCCAAAATAAAATCTTAAATTGTGCGAGGTACTGAAAATCATACAATGGACAAATTATCCTAAAATGGATATCGTAAAAAAGAACATACACATATTTTCATTAAAATTTAAAAAGAAATTATTATACAATTTAGTACTTCTATCAGCGTTATACGCTTTTACGATTTTTGTTTTGAATTCCATGCATAAAATTCCTTTACTGATTGTATTCCATCTGGTGAGGAATACTTTTTATAAGACAATTTTTTTGAGCCTGTACATTTAATAATGAAATTGCTTGCATAATTAAAATAACATCTTTTTCATATTAAAAAAATCTTACTTCATTAAACTGTTTTTGAAAATTGTGTACCTGCACCGTCAATTCGTCGTCTTTATCTTTGGAATTCGAAGATGTGTCACTCATGAGTAAGCTTAGTCTTTCCAAGCCGTATTGCTTGCACAACTTCTTCAAATCAAACTTGGCATTTTCTTTGGTATTACCTGCAAAATTTTTAAAAAATGAAACATTCATCTGTGTTTTCCTGTTAGCACAATATCAGTGCCAACGCGTAAAGATCTGATGGCATCATTTGGTTATTATGTATGGTTACTATCTATGCTACTAAATTTCAGCAAATATTTGGCATAGGTGTTTTGGCTTGACGAAAATGATTGTGTGCTTAATATAAAGTTCTGTGCTTAGTTCGCGATGAGATTTAGTATAAAGGTAGTATACGTTTAGAATGTTCACTCACGAAAATATTAAAACGCAATGACCAGTCAGTTTCGAGAAAATCGATCTCAAACTTTCTGCATAGCTTATATACTAATAATGTGTCGCCGTTGTCGAGGCGCGAATAGTATAGTGGTTAAGACACTGGCGTAGCAAACTATAGACCAGAATTCGATCCTATACCAGCGGATTTTTTTTTCTAATTTATTTGAAATTAATTTAGCAATTTACAAACAGTTTCAATTAATATGTTTTTCATCTTTTATGCAAAAATAAATATTTATTCTGTTAATACGTGGATGACGATTTAGTTTTTAGAAAAAAAATAATTGTAAGTATGAATACATTTTTTTAAATATTCAGAATTACTTAAATTAAATTAACATCTAAAAAATATATTCAATTAATGTGATACTAATTTTTATATGGAAAAATAAGCGCATTTTCCCTTAATACCTGAAATTATATTATATTATATTATATTATATATTAAATATTAAGATATGAAAGAGTGTTTCTTTTAAAAAGATATTTAAATATAATTACAGGCAGTTTCAATTAATATGTAACTCTTTCATTAATCAAAAATGAATGTTTTAAAAATGAATATCTCTTAAAAATAAGTACTGATTTACAATTTTATTTTAAGTAGGAAAAATAATTACATTTATGGCTTAAATGATGATAAATGTTGATTAAATTATTGACATCATAAAAATATTTCATTATTTTTTATTACCTACAAGAGACAGAATTGTAATTATCATAAAAACATTTCAAACAAGACAGATATATTTTGACATTTTGCAAAATTCATAAAGAATGATTATCCACAAGAGAAACCTTAAAAGAATCGATTAAAAAAATTCGTTTACCATCAAAAATATTTGTTTTTCTCCCGAAAATAACTTAAACCTCCCTTCTATTTTTTCTTTTCTATTATTAACATTTTAAATGTTTGAGGATATAATTTATTTATTTCAGCTGCTCTTTAATTCTCGATATAAATACAACTTCGTTGAGCTATTATAAATAATTTTTCCTTATTAAAATCCAAAACTTTAAAACTCTTAATGATTTTAAGATAAAAATAGTTATTTTAAAATATTTTTACAATTAAAATTATATTTATAATTATCTTAACGCTTGAAAATTAAATTATGGTTATAATTCAAGAAAAATATGCATGAACATAATTATTTTCTTTTAAAAAATAAGTTATGAAAGCAAGTAAGTATTAAAAAAGTAAGTAAGTAAATATTAAGTAAGTATTAAGAGAAAATGCACTTATTTTTCCATATAAAAATTAGTATCACATTAATTGAAAATATTTTTTAATGTTAATTTAATTTAAGTAATTCTGAATATTTCAAAAAAATGTATTCATATTTATAATTATTTTTCTTCTAAAAACTAAATTATAATCCGCGTATTAGGAGAATAAATAGTTATTTTTGCATAAAAAATGAAAAACATATTAATTGAAACTGTTTGTAAATTACTAAATTAATATGAAATAAATTAGGGAAAAAAAATTGCTAGTCTAGGTTCGAACTCGAATCTCCATTTTGCTATGCCAGTGTCTTAACCATTACACTATCCGCGACTAGGCAATGGCGACAAATTATTAGTATATATATGTTGTTATGCAGAAAATTGGAGGACCATTTTCTCGGAATGTATTGACTATTGCGTTTTAATATTTTCATGAGTGAACATTCTAAATGTACACTACATATATAACAAATCTCATTCCGAACTGAATTTTCAACTTCGTGCCCTTGTTAGTTGGATAGAATGCAATGCTTCAATATTTGACTACCATTTATGCTGTTGCCAAACATAGCGATAACGTAATGCTTGGTGGCAGCGTGTGTCAATCTTTTAGCTTTGTAATGAATAGTGTTTTGCTAATGGAAAAGTTTCCATTTACCAATTAAAAGCTGAATTTCTGTTTAGAAACAGTATAAAATAACGGAAAGCGAGAAGGCTTAATCTTCTTTTGGGAAGAATTTAAGTGAAAAAAGTTCTATTATACTATTAAGTGATAAAAGTATTTTTTTATAGTTTTATAAATACAATTTCTTAATTTTACACTGTTAATAATTCATCGAGTGAAAAAATAATAATTGGCAGAATATAAAAACATATACAAAAAATAATATTCACATACGTGAGATAGAGCATTAGTGATTAGTTTGAATGAAAAGATTTCTTACACTCAAGGCATACCACCTCTACATTCTTTACAAGTATAATGAATTTGTCTTGGACAATTTTTTTTATGACTGCAGTGAGAATTTTCATATTCCATATTTTAGAATTGTGTCCTATAAAGCATAAACACATTTCAGAAACAAGTTTATTGTAACTTTTGTACTTGTTAGATGGTGACCCATATTCAGAACTTAAACTGGTCTACTTCGTTTTATATTTTGTTAATATTATTGACACCAGAATTCTATATATTAAATAATTTTATATATAGAATTAATGCTTTTACTGTGATTGAACATTCCGTGAATTATCTACAGATACATTAAGAAATCCAAAATAATTCTGTGTTCAATTTTATTGGTTCTTAGAAAGTGTAATTAGCGAGAAATTATATATATTATTTATATATATACAATAGACTTTCTTAAAGAGAGCAATCAAGCACACAGTACTGAAAGAAATATTATTCTAAACAATTCTAAGAAGTATTACTTAAATCAATAATACTACACATATACGTTTGCCGTTTTTAAAATTAAATTTTAAGTAATAATACAAGTTATGCTTTTAAATTTATATAATGAATTGAAATTTTGTTGAGAAAACAATAAGAAATTCTTCTAATAATTACAAAAACTTCACACATAAATGTTAACATTACAATCTTTTCAAAACATAAATGATGCAAAAAAAAAACCGAAATTTTGAATTAAAAAAAAAACACAAAGTTTATTCAATCATAAAATTCTTGAGAATGCTGTCAACAAATTAAAGATTATTTTTTAATTGCTAATAGATTCTGTAGAGAATAATTCTACATCAAATTTCAATCTATATTTTCAAATTTTAATCTATATTTTATTGGAATAAATTTAATTAAAAAACGTACACATATCTATCAAAAGAATTTAAAGTGATTTATTAAATTAATGTAATTTCTTCTCAAATAGAAAATAATTACAAACAGAAAAGATATACAAACAGGAGACAGCTACCATTTTATGAGATTTCTTTATGTCTTTGCAAAATACAATTATTTGCAATTAACCTTTCAAAATTGACGAATTGGTCTCAATATAAGTATAATAGAATATTAATAGCGAATAAACAATTTCAAAATTAGAAAATATTTTATATCTTTTTAGGACAGCATCTTAAAAATGCGTATCTTGAAATTAGTTTCTATAATCATAAATGCCTCAATCTAACGCAAACTTAAAATTATATATAAAAGAGAGAAAAATAAATATTTTATTTTTGTAAATAAATACTTTAAATAAATTATTTCGAGAAAAATAATGTGAACTAATATTGTGGAATAACTATAAAATTAATAAAGGTACAAAAATGGCTAAAATGTTTTTTTTTTTTTTTTTTTTTTTTTTTTGCAGCTACAGAATATATTGATCAGAAATTTAATACAGCCATAAGAATACATATTTTACATTCCCCCTCACAATGAAAATTTTTTCTAATATAAACTCAACCCATCGTATGAAAGAAACAAGTTGACAATGAAGACAATGTTAATTTGTCGTTAAAAATTGAAGATGACATGCGCCCAATTTTATAATTATGAGAAAGAATAAAATAATATAATTAAGAAAATAAAATCAATTTTAAAATATAATTGGCTAAAAATAATTAACCTAGCACCTTTTTCTTACCATTTTGCGCTTTTGTTTTATTATATTGCTTAAATTTCTGTAATTTTTTATGATAAACCACTTTTTTTTATCCATATACTTTTTTATGCGTTATTATTTAGTACTTAAGCTTCCGTATCAATGGTTGACAATTATGTCAATCTCACTAATAAAGACTAAAAAAATTTTTGTTTAAAACAAATTTGTTAAAACAATTTTAAACTGAAAACTTAGAAGTGTAAAATATTTGAATAAAAAAAGACAACATGACAACAGCTGTTATTTCTGGAATATTTTTTAACCTGATGAGTCAGTTATATTCAGATATACTTCATTGGGGGAAAATTATTATTCGTGGTTAAATAATGGTTGATTGAAATAGTATCAAAAGTGTCTTTTAAATACCCATTACACTGAATATACATTACCTTGCGCATCCTCAGTTTTGATTGTCCGACTTTCAGAATTCAGACTAGATTTCTCGTCTTCTGTATTTAATCCAGATATGCCTTTGAGATACTTGATTTGTTCATCTAAAAACAACTCTTGTCTTGTAAGCAATTTGTGATCATCATTTTCAGCTTTTTCTGTTCCATTCACTTGTGCATTTTTTGGTGTATCTTGGGACAAATGCACTACCTGATTAGTTATGACTTGTTCTCCAATTTGTATTCGAATGATGACATTATGAGAAAATTGAAATAAAGAATCTGCAAAAATAAATGTCATATAATTTTTTTTGTTTAAATTCTATTAAGAAAAACATATCAATGATTGTTTTAAACTTCGTAAAATTTTAAAACCACCTCATGCATAACAATGGAAAAAGAAAGGAAGAAAAGTAAATTATACTGTGTATGAAATCGCTTTTACTAAAGTAATATTTTACTACACACTTGGTTTAGAGTTTGTATGTTTATATAGATATTTATTAATAAATGTTGATTGCTGTTAAATCTTTTGTGTCAAATAATAATTTTTTTAGCATAAAAATATTTTTAGTCTGGCATTCTATCTGTAGATAGACGTTCTGAGAGAGATGTATAGCTATAAAATGATAGAAAGACATTCTTTCTATCAAATGCTTGATATAAAAATCGTCACACAAAGAACGCAAAAACTGATACAATCGATTCAAATGAAGACGGGAAAGATGAGTCAAGCTTGAAATATTATCACGCTACGTTACTCCGAACTAGAGATTCGAATTATTTCTTAGTAATGTTTCCAATTTTCATCAAGTAAGTAAAATAAAAAAAGGTATTACGATACTTCTTAATTGGTATGCTTCAACATACCTAATTGGTATGTTGAAGCATACCAATTAGGAAGTGTCGTAAGTGAAGCAGGAATACGTGGCGCCTGAGGCATAATTTTTTTTTTACTCTCGTCTTAAGTGATTAAGTAGATGTATTGAAGAATATCCCCATTATTTCACCCCTTCCATATATTTCATTCTAAAGTCATCACTGACCCTCTAACAAACTCGAAGGCACACCGATAAATAAATACTGAATGACCGGACCACCGCTACAGCAACACTGGCGGGAACTGTGGTTGAATCCTAAGGGCCATCACCGGCCACGGTACAATCCTTCCTAAGAAAGTACGTCCCGTCATCGATGGGAGGAGCCAGATCCTCACCTTTTTGTGTACTTTCCAGGGTAGCGAGATCCAACCACCAGAATCCAATTGTCTCATCCTTATTTCGAGGTGCCCCCACTGGAGGAATATTTCATTCTAGTCTGACTCATTAATAATTTGCAACCGTGGTGCCCAAAAAATTAGCACATATAGCATCTGCATCTCTTAGTCCCTCAGTTGTTACGCACTGTATTTAACATATTGGATGCACTGTATAAGCAAATGAATATATACTATTATGATTGGGACTTCTTTTCTTACTGATGGATGAATATAAAAAAATTATTTTTGCATTTTAAATTTTAGAATTAAGAGCGAATAAAATTTTTTGAGTGTTTTGTTAAATTATCTCCTAAATACGACTGATATAATTCACCTTTAGAAATAAAAACTTAATTGGCGGTATCAAAAAGTAATAAGCCCAAACTGGTTACCAAAACCTATGGTCTAAAATCGTTACTCATAATTCAATTTTTTTAGATTTTTGTTTATGCGCATCACAATACCAATAATACGATACATTATTTGACCTTATTATAAAACATTTGACCTAACTCTCAATTACAAAGCAATCAAATGCTTAAAATTTTACAGATCATTCTGACTTGTAAGTATGCTAATGATATGCAACCATAATCCATCGTCCCAACTATTTTTTCCGTTTTATGATAGACACTTGGAGTTGTATGACATTAATCGTAGCAATACCGGATAGCGAACAATAATCAAAATCCTGTTTTTAATTTTCTCTATCAAAATTATCTATCTTGTTTACGGATATCAATTTACGTCACTAGACTTTATATCAAAATGCAACATCTTATGGAAATTTTCATTTTTGTTTACGGATATTATTATACGTCACTAGATTCTATATTGAGACGGTATAACTTTTAGGCATTTCAATGAAGGGAGAAAGTTTTCGAGCGATGGGATCAATTCATGCGACGTATGGTCATATTATGTCATCTGAATATGCAACTGTGACATTTAGTGCGGATGTGTATTTCATTGTCATATGTTTGGTTTACATTTTGTGTGACCCTTTCGAGTTGAAAAGTAGCTTTATTATGATTTGGCTATTACAACGCGATTGGGAAATGAAATACAAAACGAAGTTTTAAGGGTTTTTTTTTTTCCTGAACAGTGCAGTAAGAATTGTAAAAAAATAAATAAAACGGCGTCCAGTGTTCTTTAAACTTAGCTTGAAATCTTACAAGCTTTAACACCTATGAATCCAACTAACTTGAGAATTGCATTATTTCAAAGCCTGGTGTGATTCTTCGTATATGAAAATAGAATGAAATCATCTCTTCTAAGCGGCTTTTCACCAATTACCGTTCATTCGTATATTTGTTATGTGTCCAAGTCAGGAGCTTTGTCGAACGATTCAGAGCCTGTCTGGGTTCATAGAGTTAAAAAGACATTAAACAAGAAGAAACTGGAAATTTCAGAATGTTTTAAAATGAATCTTTTAATTCTCATATTCTAAGCCGTGATAAAGAAATTTCATCAAGAAAATTATTGTTTCTGTATTATTCAGTTTAATAGTTACTAACATTTCCATAATAATTAGGGCAGTTGCACTAATACTCAACATGACAGATATTCCAGATGTCGTCCATTCAGATTATAACTATAATCTTTAATTATGGGTAATTTATATAATTTGACGTCTGCTTTAATTATGGTTATAATTAAAAAGATTTCAAACTAGCTATAGAATCACTGCAATTGTCCAAATAATTCAAAATAATCTTATATTTGCATTAGGAAAATGCTTTTAATGACGCAAAACATTATGTTTATATTTTCCTTCATTCAATAAATAAACTCTTGAAAAATTTAAGAAGACTAAATTTTTATACTATCCACTTGACCTATACATTATAGGGAAAACAAAAATGCCCCCTCTCATCTACAACTAAAATTGTTCGAGATACTAAATTATTAATTTTTTTCATGTTAAATCAATCAACGGTCTTTAAAATATCTAAAATAATGAAATGTTATTCATAATTTTTTAACTATATCAGCTTTTGTAGAAGAAAAGTAAATCATTTTTTTTATTTAGATAAGAGAAATTGAAAAATACTTTATTAAATCAGACTACCGAAGAACTGTATAAAAATTAAAATTTTGTAGTTTTCTCTGAAGTACATTTATTGACTAAAACAATATAAAATAGAATATTTATTCATTCAGGAGTATGTATATTTCTAACTGCTTAGAAATTAGCTTTTCTGTTATTTTTTGTGAATTTAATTTTGGACAACTTGACGTATATGTACTGCATCCATAATTTAACGGAATTAAATTAGGTGATTGAAAAAACAACAAATTACACGAATTTTAGTCTAAAATCTGATTTATTACAATATATTTTTTAAATTATTATTAATTAAAAAAATATTTGCAAAAGCTTATGCTTTGCTTAAAATTATGCTAAAGCTTGAAGCAACACATTTAAAGCCACATTCTTCAGGATATTAATTAGAAATATTCCTTGTATTTAAATAAAGGGGATTGAGGAAGCTAGCAGGTATGAGAGCTAACAAAATCCGAAGTATCTGTATCTATAATTATTTGAATTCATGAAAGAGAAAAAAAAACAATAAATTATTTCATCAAGGTTTTTTTTTACGTAATTTTTATCCAATCATAAAAATTAATATGAATTTCTCTTATACATTATCATTTTTTAAATTTAGTAATGCCATTGCATACTTTAAAATATAAATTCATGCAGCACAATTTATTTATTGACAATCAAATAATATAATTAAATCATTAGATTCACAATCCGTTTAAGAATTGCATAGATTGATAATATCTATCAAATTTCTTATCCATAACAGAAGCTCCCTATTTTTTTTACTCGTATCCCTGGAAGGATACGTGACGAAGTAATTGGAGGTACGCTGTAGTAATATTAGTAATGACCTAAGACACAAAGAATAAGAAATTATAATAGACAAAAAATGAATTTTTCCCAAGGATGATTTATTGAATGAAAATGAAGATTGTATAAATTAAAAATCCTCCTCTCAATTTGTAGAACGAACAAATTCGTCTAAAGCCTGTATTAAAAAAAAGTGTTTAAGGCTTAACGTAATCTTAGCCCATTTATATGTCTTCATTTGAACTTATTTTATAAAACAGGTCCATGAAAAAATCTTAAAGGCAGCAATGAAAATTTTTATTTTGATAAAATAAAGTCGGATATGTATGAAGTCCATTGCGCAAAATTCTTTTGCTTCTTTTTTTTTTTTTTTATGAAAATCCTTTTCTTCCTAACGCACCTTTGAGGAATCCTTACAAATGGTAGTCCGAAGACACTATTTTTGAACAATAAAAAACTAGCCAAGGGTTTTCCACTGAAGTGTTTTGTATTCCACTAGATTTATAGGGTCTTGCATTATCCTGGACTAAGAGAACAATGGGAACCAGACTGAATGGTGTTTTGAACCGATGCTCTGTTCAAATTCTCCCTAAAAGTTCTCAATAGTATTGATGATTCGTCATCTAAACAAAAAAACTTGTGAAACTTTATAGTTTTGTTTTTGTTTAGTCATTCAAACTTCCTAATTCTTTACGGGTTTTTTTGAAGATCATTATGCCATTTATAAATCTGACTCCTCGATATAATGTTTTTACTGAACTGGTATTCAGTTTGTGCTAAATTTTAAAAGGTCTAATATTTTTATTCGTCGAAAATTTTCTCATTTACCCTCTGAGAGTGAATAAATAAATGAACACACAATGAATAAAACTATTCCGAACGATTACATAAAAAACTATCGTGATTACTATATACATGTATATTGTAATCATCTACCGCTATAAAAACGATCTCATATTTGATTTACCTCGTATTAAACATTTCTTTGCAGATTTTCGGATTCGATTTACTCATTAGTACTACATTATGCTGAGCCGGCGTCCTGGCATAGAGGTAGCGCGTCTTCCTCGTGATCTAAGTGTCCCGGGTTCGAGTCCCGGTTTGGGCATGTTTGTTCTTTCGTTGTTTTATCTGTGAGAAGTGTGAATGTGCCCTCCTGTAAAAAGGCGCTGTGCAAGCGAATGAGTGATGCGTGAGTAGCAAAGTCGTACTCTTGGCCCTAGTTGGCGCTACTATAAAAACAAGAGACGCACCCCCTCAGGCTTAAACTCGGCTGTCTCTGACGGCGGGGCTTGTCCGTGGAAAGTGCCATAATTACAAACAACAAACATTATGCTGAATAATGTGTCTTTATTGCCCCCCCCAAATTATTTCTGACGCCTCTTTTCAAAGTTATGAACTTAAAAGGGGGGTGACCATATTGGGAGGTGAACCTCTTATTGAAAGTCATTATTATAAAAATCGATAGATACCAGCAACAAATTACAGAAGAAAGTAGTTTTTGAAGATATATATAAACGCACTTGACATTTAACAAATAAACTTCTCAAAGTGTACATGCATCCTCACGACAATCAAGAGTTTAAAATATCTTTAAAATACTTACAGAATATTTCGCAGAATTAAAAGCAAACGTACGAAATTTAATGCACTTATACATTTGTTAAAGAATGTTTCAAAAAGTTTCCGCAATTTTTCTTGCCTTTTTAGATTGAATGTATCTAGAAAATATTGAAAAGAAGCTTTACAAAGATGAACCAATTTGAATATGATTAATAAGTAAGGTTTTTTTTTATTTTTTTTTTTATGGAAAAGTGAATTATTTGACCTGATAAAGGGCAAACGGAAACTAATGATAATGCTTCCTTATTGGCTAATCGTCCCATGATGCATACCGGACAATAACATTAAAATGAGGATTATCCGAAAACTCGGAGGAAGCACATCATCTATGCATTAATATTAATCATAAAAAAAACAATGATATCAAAAGACAAATATATAAAACAAAAACTGATAACCGAAACCCACAAAGATGGGGAAGACCATATTATTCATGTATAGAATGGATCTTAATTAGAGAAAAACTATTTTTGTATATGGCGAGTGTAAATTAATCAGAGGGGTTAGTCTTCCCAAAGGTTTCTTCACATACTCTCTAATAAACTTGTCATGACAGAGAGCATCTTGCTTAGTATAGGCTTACAATAAGTTAGGAACTGTTAACTTTTGTCGTAAACTTAACATGTTTACTGAATTTATCATGTCATCTTTGGGGAATATTTATTTAGCAATTAATCCCTGGTATGCGTTAATAGTATTTAAAAACCGAATTTGTGCTTTACACATAAGCACATTTTTTTCCAATCGATTAAAACAAAAGCTTGACTAAAAAATGCACTAGTAGTCACAAATCCCATATCAAATTTGATGCATTTAATTCATTGCATTTTTGAATTATTGTGTTTACATGTTTCTGAAAGTACAGACTGACAGACAGTCAGCCCGTAATTCAATTTGGCACAGAATTTGACAGGTGTTCGATACAATAGATATTAAATCTGTGTACTGAATTTTATCTATCTAGTTCTCTTCCTGTTGTAATTATCGTGTTAATTTATATTCGAACAGTCGGACAGACTGACTTCTCTGAATAGATTTTACTTAAAATTTGATAAAAATCTGCAAATTTGGTATAAAGATTATGTGCTAAATTTCAACCACCTAGCTGAAATCGGTTTTGAGTTATCTTTGTCACGGAAAGGGGATATTTTTCCAAAAATGTGTTTTTTGAACTCGGGGATATCTAAAACGTGGAGATTCGTCAAAATCTCAAGTTCGAATTTTTTTGACTATTACTACACTTTCGCTATACTACGTATTCAAGGAAGTAAAAAAGCGGCGATACTTTAAAAATTATCTGCTGTGTTAAAGATGCGGTACTCAAGTCTCAAGAATATGGTGAACAAATGAAGGGATTATAAATATCTTCTACATATGTAAAATTACTAGTTTGTGCCCATTCCATTTTATGCATTCGAACAAATTTAGCACAATGATGAATTTGCTTAGTTGGGAGCTTACGATGCAAAATGTATACAGTTCTATGATTCGAATAAGTTTTTACTTATTGCTCTTAATGATAAATTATAGCAATATTTACGCAAATATGTCTATATATGTATGCGCACAAGCGTGTGTGTGTGTGTTTGAGTTTTCTTTCGGGAATTACAATTTTTATAATCTTTTGAATTCCGGAAATTTTCTTTTTCTCAATAAGTGAAGAAGTTACAATTGCCATACAATTTTTCTCATATTTAACTATTTTTTAAAAGTTTATTAAATAACCTTTTTTTTTCTGCAAAGATCTACGAGTGTTTTATTTTCCGATATTATTCATATCACACTCTTGACATAATTGTATTTCCATAGTGATTATTGTCACACGTAACAATATTTTATGTTTCGTAATTTAATTTATTAATTCTTTCCTCATTTTTATACTTTATTTTTCATCGTATATGTTGCAACGCGCATTTTTGTCAGAATTTTTTTCGTTCTACATTTCTAAACTTATGTTTGATCGATGTGCCCTTACGTTAGACGGAATCAAATTATCTATTCTCAAAGCTTATAAACTGAAACTAAATTATTGAAAGCCGTTATAATTCGGCATAAAATATATATATTATCTACAAGCATTTCGAATATTCTATAGATAACTAAACCAGTAGAAAAGTATCTTCCCAAAACTATTAAGGCCATTTAATTAGAAACAAAAAAAAAGTAAAGCATTTAAAGAGCTAATCGATGAAATAAATTATTGCCATTATGATACTGATATCCTGTTATCACTTCCTGTGCTTTCACAAATAAAGGAACATGGAATTTTGAATCTTTCCTTCAAAGAAATGTTCTTCTTCCTTAGCAAGTATCAAAAGAAAAGAATACAAGCCATTTCGAGAGGGATCGGACTGATGGCAAATCAAAGATAGCTAGGAACTGAAGAGCAAACATAAAACTGGAGTTCAAGTTATGTCTTGAAAGTTACGCAATAGAATATGAGAGCTATCTTTAATGTCATTGTGCTAATAAATATGAAACATTGTAGTGTAAGATTGAAGTCCAGTATTTGTTCAATCTGAGGTGTGGAAGAGTGGTCAGAGAGCTCTATGACATTTGTTGCAGTAATGATTGAGATCAATAACCTTTGTAACTATAGAATCATCTGAACATTTTAGAAGTCTATTTACAACATGGTATGAAAGGTTTAATTCAACTAGATATGTTTCAAAGGAGATATAAGTTTACTAAAAAAGGTAACAATAATACCTGTATAAAAAAAAGCAGCAGTCTGAAAAAAAATTGGATTTCAAGGAAAATTAAGTTGATTTTCAGATAGTTCTTAATAAAATTCTGGTAATTTTTGCCATGATATTTTGGCTCTGGAGGGAATTATTTTTAGTTAGATTTTTTTTTGTAATTACAGAGTCATGCTCACTCAGATTTTATACCATATTATAATTTGAGCAATAAGATTTTAAAAAATAAGTTAAATTGTATGTCTTAAGTCCAAAAGAAGGCCCAATATCTTTTCTATTGATTTTGTTGTTCTTAAACTATCTCTTACACTGATTTTATTCAGATACGTATCTGAATAACAACTGTTCAACTTATTATAACATTCACGTTTTTAATATTTCATTTTTTTAGCATTCACATATAAGACATTTAAATTGAATTGATCCATCAAAAAATCTATACATTTACCTGGAACTGAGAATTTCATGACATATGGATTCAATTTTTTTAAAGAAATATCGATATCTTCATGGTCATTCAGACGTATGCATAAATCGTGACAATCTTCGATAGGACTAGGAAATATGGTATATATGGTATTTTTGTGCTGGAAAACAAATTTTTCAATTAATTAATAAAAATAAACATGATATAGGAAGAAAGTTAAATATATTTCCTTTTAAACAATATTGATTTTTTTTATATTTTTATACTATTACCGAAAATGAAATACCTGCAGATATATGCATTCATGAGATATGCACATCCATCTTCAAAATCTTACAAAACGTGACTTTAGATAAATTGACTATTTTTCAATAGAAATGCGAAATTATTTACAATTAAATAGAAAGCATTTTAAAATCTACAAAAAGACGATAGTGCTATATTTCTTTTAACTATCTGGTAGTGTCTGGTAGTTTCATATAGCACTATCTGATAGTGAAATTTCGAAAGAAATTCCCTAGATCTCATAATACTTATAATCATAAATTACGAGATATATCATAAAAAGTAAAAACTAAATAATTTTAATTGAAAAAAACACTTAAAGGCAGAATTTCATAGATTGATATTTAATAAAATTTATAAATAATATTAAAATAGATTTTATACATATAAAGATTTTGATATTTTCAGAACTTAATTATCACTTAATCAATTCTTTTTAATTAAATTATGTTTCTATATCGGAAGCTGTATCTTGAATGAATTTCAAAAAATAGTGTCACAAGGTTTTATAATATTTATCAATATGAAGTATAATAAATTTTTAAAAAATTAAAAGTGAAAAATAATTATAAATGATATAAACACTTCTTAAAAACACGGCTTCAACAGTGTAATAAAAAAAATTGCTAAAAATATAACAGTTACAAATAAAAAAATTAAAAAATAGACAAGTATCTCATAGAATACTAAAAAATATGAAACGCTAAATAAACATATTTTTAAAAGCGAGCAAGGAAAGAGAAAAGTAATTTTTGATCTAAAATCTACACATGAAAACAAAAATTCTAAAACTGCGAACTGCTGAAAATGGTATTATAATTAAATTGAGCCCTAATATCGCAAGAAAGGAAATGTCAGACATTTCATTAAAAATAAATAAATAAATAAAAATGTTAGTGAAATTTTAAGTATTTTATTTATAACTTAATAAACTTAAAATGTATTATAAGTAAGAGAATTAAATTACGTGAATTAAAAATTTTTAATACACGTAGAATAATGTTGTGAGCACCTTGCATTTTTACAATTTCTGTTCCCCGTCTCCAGAATTTTTATTTAAAAGTATATTTTTATTATAAAAGCACATTAAATATTATTCAAATCAATATACAGACATAAAACATCTGATGTCAGCCTTCCAACAGAATACTTACCCTCTTTAAAAATTGGGGTACAACAATTATATCTTCAGCTGCAAAGTTAAATTGTGTGAGAACTTCATTAATTCGATTCATCAGTTCATTGGGGAACACGTGATTTCCATTAGGAGTTTTTAAAACTTCGAACTTGTTCCAACTCTGAAAAGATTTCAAAGGTGCCATGTGATAGCAAAGGACATTTTCGACCTTGATTCCAAGACAGAATACAGCGACAGAGGATTTGCTGTCTAGATGACCACATATGTGATAAGCGTCTAGCACATTGTTCTCCAAGAATCGTAAAAAGTCAGGTGAAAAAAAGACCACGTGGATCTTGGCCTGCGTTTTCTGCTGCATATTGGAAAGCTGTAGAGAGTTGTTATTTACACAGATATAATTGATGGGCACATTGTCAAATTGGTTTACGAGTTCCATAGCCAATTTCTCCGAGTCGTTGGCAAACAAGACCAGGATGTTGCACGTCATGATGCGTATTCAGATTGCCTGATAATAAAAATATAATTTTACAGAGCTTATTACGGAAAACTGGTACAGTTCAATAACAGATCCGCAGTGGATCTGTTATTCTATAATAGAATATCATTAATTTTTGCAGTCAGTCAACTTAATTGCCTGTTTATTACAATAATTTTGTTCATTTGTAAAAGTCAACATTACGTTCGAAATTTTCGTGAACTTCATATGAACATTAAAAAGAAAACCATAAACAGGAGGAGTCTCCAGGAAATTTTCTCGAATAAAGGTGTTATTCAGTCCCCATCACTATATAAAACTGATACTTTTGGCAAGACAATGAATGATACGAATGCCCAGCTTTATTTTCAGAGTCCTACATGTAAAAATTATGTGCTTCATAGTATAGCAGAAGAAAAAACAAAACACGGCATTTGTATACTGTCTACATGCCAATGGTATGTAGACAATATAGAAGGCACAAAGTATGAAAAAGTTTTTTCGTGCGATCTTCAGCGATTTTTGGTGCCGATCTGGTAAGAGGTAAATACGGAAGTACCAGAATATCGAATATTTACTTTTCCGATCGATTGAGACCAAAATTTGGCATACAAGTACAATTATTATCTTAAGATCACATACCTTATTACATTTATTTAAGCCAGTGCGTTTTGAAGTTATCGCATTTATAAGATACGAAAATTTTGAACGACAGATAGTCAAGACTCTGTCGATTTTGAATTCAAATTCGATATAGATCTACATATTTAATTTGTGTACTAAATTTTATCTATATAACTCTTTAAAATCTTGTAGCTATCGTATTCACTTTTACTCGAACAACCGGATAGACTTCTTTTGAATGAATTTCTCTTATAAATTTGATGGAAATCTACAAAAACGATGTAAGAAACATAAACCGAATTTCATCCATCTAGCTCAAGACATTTTTTAGACAGAAATAATTCCAAAAATGTATTTTTTAGTCGCAGGAAGTCTGAAATGTACAGATTTATCAAAATCTCGAATTTGAATGTTTTAATGATTATTTTGTTTTTGTATACTTCGCCTTCGCGAAAGTAAGGAGGTTTGAACCATTAGTCTAAAAGATAGGATCATGATAGTTTTAGGGGTAATCCACCGGTTTTTATATTACTTTTAGAAAATTTCTCTCAATTTTAGTAATGATAACGTGATACCAAGAATGCAGTTAATATTGTCGTTACTTGAAAGTTTATAAACAGTATGTTAAGTATTCATGTGTCCCATATGATATAAGACATAGTTAAATTTTTTGTCATTGTAAATAAATAAATAATACTTTTGATCACTACAGAAAAAATCTTATTTTTAGAAAGGCATTAATAATGATATATTTATTCGAATTTCTAATAATAAAATTCACTTACATCTAGGACGAAATCAACAGCTATAACTGTATATAAAACTGTCAAATCTATTTTAATTTGCTGAGTTTTGCGTAGTGTTATAACACTCATCCAAATTCATCAACAGAATTATTCAGGAATTACTTTTGTTTATTATAAAATGTATCAGATAACATAAAGAGAAATAAATTGCAATTCTAATTTTTTTTTTTCACAAAAGTGGGTTTTATGAAAACATTAACATAAATTTTAGTTGACATATCCAAGAATGAAAGAAATGTTAGCGCAAAATTTCAATGAAATTTTAGAACTGTAATATTTTTGTGGAAAAAAATTGCTTGAAAATTTCTCTAATAAATATTTATAGCTTGCAATTTTTTATATTAAAAAGTAAGCGATATTAAAATAGCTCAGATTTCTTTTGTTGATGCACTTAGACTAAAGATAAAACAGCTTTAAAGTGCCTACTAAAAAAATTACTTCTTGGTATAAAATGACAAAAAAAGTTTAAATTCTCGCTGAAATGATCGTTTTAAGTCAAGCAGATAATTGAATACAGTCAAAAAACATTATTGTAAAACCGCTAACTCCACTTAAAATAAAAAAAAGAACGATGAATAGTACAGGAAAGAAATTGGAGCAGTACATTAACTTCTGGTCTCAATTTTAATGCAAAATATTACTGTAAGCAATATGAAATTCATTAAAGTTTTTCTTTTTCTTTTTTAAAGAAAGAATGGAAGGAAGGTATTAAAAAATTCTGTCGGCTGATTTTTCAGCTAGATAAAAATGAACGTAATGTTTTTTTTAATTTTATTTTCTTCATCAGCTATTTAAACTAATTAAATTAATTTTAAAAGATAGTGAAATAAAATTATTGACAATATGCAAGCGTATTAATATGAAAGAGAAAACTATAGTTACTCTTATTTACTATTCCGACGAAGCAAATTTTTTTCATTCTATCTTCGCTGTCTTCGTGCACGGAAATGAACTGCTGTACTTCCTTCCTTCATGGACTTCTCTCTGAAAAAAACCACGATCAATTTAAAGATTTGTGATATTTATATTCAGACTGATAAGTGTTTAGGAAGCGGAAGAAAGGCCTTCCCTCCACAAAAGTCACAAATGATCATCTTTTATAGTTTCTGATTTGAGAACCATTTATATTTCTCTTGGCGCTATTACCACGTACTGATAATAATGCCCAAATTTTCCCCCATTTGAAATTCTCTAGAACCCACACATCATTTCTAAAACATGACGCGCGACATTTTGACCTCAAAAAAAAAAAAAAGGAAATATAATTTTTTCTATTCTTAGCCATAGTTATTGCTTCTGATTAGAATGCAAATGATTTATAGTAGATAATTTTAACATTTGAAAATGAGAAGATCTTATCACAGATAGTTCTAGAAACTATTTCTGCACATTACATGAAATATCAAAATATTGTGCAATATGTTTTTCACTTTCCGCAGATTTCTCCATTCAGAAATCGTCACTGTTACACCAAAATGTCGTCAATCAAATTTGACAAAAAAAAAAAAAAAAAAAAAAAAAAAAAAGACCTGTATATGTTAATTGCATGTGCTCTTAAATTTTTGTGTGTGATATATATGCATTTTATGTTGATCCAAAATACCATATATCATTAAACATGGTTAATCAGCTGTTGTATTAAAATGTTTGTAGTTTATGACAAACGACATTTTCCTATATCTACGACGAATTAAATCTATACAACATAATTTCAATAGAATAAGGCTAGAATATTTTTAGCTAAAAATGTTCATTGGATGATATCATGATTTCCAATTCTTCATGATTCATTCCTCAATTCATTACATTATCTTGAGAAAATAATGGCCATTTAAAATTTATATTTCAGAATTCTTTTTGAAGCCCCTTCCAAGACACGCTCTCACCAGTATCTTCTACTCCTTTCCAGTGAAATTACTTCCCTATTTTTGCTTCCTTTTGGCTAGGAGTCACAACAATTAGGTGGATGATGGTGGAATGACACTAAGTATTTCATACAACAAGGTGCTCCTCATTTTACGTATACTGTGGGAAAAGGCCATGAAAACATGAGACGGATTCAATTAATTAGGAAATGATTGACAGTAACATCATGACTTGGTGGAAAGGAGGTATCGATGTCAAGCTTCGGGACGTGGTCTTAGGGAAAGTACTGGAGACAACACGTTAACTCACTTTTTATTTTCTCGTATACATAGTATAGAAAAAGTATTGAAATCGTCAAAAAATCAAACTCGAGATTTTGACACATCTCCAAGTTTTAAACATTCCTGCATTAGAAAAACATATTTTTAGAAAATGTCCGTCTGCATGTCTGTGACGAAGATAATTCAAAAACGTTTTGATCTAGAAAGATAAAATTTCGTATAGGGTGTTAACACCAAATATGCAGATTTCTTTCACATTTTGAGTAAAATCTGATCAGAGGTAGTTCGTCTGTTCGAATATAAGATAGCTCGATAATTACAAAACGATGAGAGCTAGATAGATCAGATTTGGTAAACAGATTTAACATCTAAAATGTAGACACCTGTCAAAATTTGAGACAAAACCAACAACCGGTTGACTGTCTGTTGGTCTGTTCTTTCAGAAATATATAAGCCTGATAATTCAAAAATTCAATGTCGTAAATATATCGAGTTTGGCATGTGATATTGTGCCTATAAGTACAGTTTTGTGTCAAATATTTGTTTGAATCGGTTGAGAAAAAAACCTGTCTAAAATAAAAATTCGATTTTCCCGATAATATTTACTGCAGGGATTAATAAAATAAAACACTCCAAGGATCAAACGATAGATTAAGTAAAAATGCTACATTCGCACCAATAATTAATATTTCGTAACTATTATAAGCCAATTTCATGCAAGGTCTTTACTATAATAACACTTTTATAGAGAGTAGGCTAGAAAATTTTGGCGGGGCCATTCCCGCTGGTTATAGCCAGATATAGCAAGAAGATTAAAAAAAAAAAATTACACTTGCTAACCATTGACGACGACTGAGAGCGAAGAAATAATACTATGGCAAGGGCCCTACTTACACTTTTTACTTCAGTTATCTAATACAATCATCAGACAGTAGGATCATGAATCAAATTAGGCTGAAATGCCCTTTATGAAGATCTGATACATCGTTGTTATTCATAATTTTCATAATCATAATTTGTTATTCATAAATTTTTAAATCAGTCGACAACGTTTACAGAGGTTGTGTTATCTAATTACTTAAATGAAACTGTTACGACTAACGTCGTTGAAAACATTTGAATTTCAGGGATGTTATTATTATCGAAATGTGCTCTTTTCACATTCCATGTAGATAAGGGAAGAAAAAAAAAAAAACAAATGCGATGAATGCAATAATTGATGATCATTCACAAAACTGACGATGCTGCCAGGTGAATATTGTAGTTTTTAAAAGCAATTTTAAAATTCTATAATAGAATAATTGATAATTATAATTTAAATGTTATAGCATGGATAATATTTTCTCGTCGGACTCTTTTGATGTAAATAAACACCCTTAAAAAAATTTTTATCATGCTTATCAATAAAAAATGCACTTATATAAGTCTAATATATTGATAACCAGAATTATATTACTTGTACAGATATGGAACTCTATTCAGATTCAGATGCTTGAATGAAAGTTGAAAATATTTACATGTCTAGAAAAATAAAATTCTGAAAAGTTTAAAATTAGATAAATGCAAGATGGCTACATTCTTTTTTCATAATTCCCCTGGCAGTTCTGCAAGTTCTGGATTTAAATTTCAAATTTAGATGCAAAATCTTTTTGAATTACGAATCCATTTTATAGTGCAAATGGTAGTTTTATTTAATGGCCAAAAAAATATCGACAGCATTATTATTGAAATCTACTTGAAAGTTGTTGATAGTTGATATTTAGATGTTGATAGTTGATTTCGGAAGAATCTATGATATCAAAAAGTTATTTTAAATGATAAATCAAAATTTTTTGGAATGACAAAAACAATTTTGTAACATATAGTCAATGATATAGGAAGATGTTAGAACTTTGGAGGATTCCATAAAGACAAATCAAATTACCAATTATATATTAACATAACCATTTTTGATTAAAAACTTGGAATATATATTTTCTATTATAGTGGAATCCAAAACAAAATCAGGCTTATTCAAATATAGCAGTAATAATGTGGAGAAGGCTGGATTAAGATTTGAGTTTAAAGAATTTTAACGGAATTATTAAAGAATGAGAACTTGGCAATACAAAAACGTTTTTTAAAGTTGTAAAACTGAATTCACAGCAATTAATGTGGACAGCTGCCCGAATGTAATCATTATAAAACAAACTTTTTATTAAGAAACTTATTACTACAAACTTTTTAAAAGGGTGCTATTATATTGTTACAATATACATAACAATATAATAGCACCCAATATTATTGCTGCTGCAAAAAAGACTATAATGACATCAGTTATATCTCAGATACCTTAATTTGAATAAAATGGAATGAATTGTAGGAGGTAATTGACTGTTATTTCCAAAATCTAAGAAATATAGTGAGTGAATAAAAAAATTTAGAACAAAATCGCTCTAAAAACATTCAAAATATTGGATGCAATTTCAACAATATGCTTTAAAAAATTTGTAACAGTAACCTCATATGTAATGAAATTAAAAATTAAAATCAACAGCATTATTAATTTAGCACTAAATATTATTCCTGAATTCAGTCTTCGGTATTTATGTGTACCGTTTCTTCAATAAAAAAATATTTAAAATTTTCTAAATTCTATTTTTAAATATATTCTATGTAGAATTATAATTAAGGCAATTTTCATGTATTAAAACTTAAATGTAAATTATACCACATTTTATAAAATTGTTTTGGATTGTATACTTTTGAATCCAAAGTACATATCATTAAATTAGTTTTAGGAAATAAAAATAGGAAGCATTTGGATAAATAAATAAATGAAAGTTAACTATATAGGAATCGCATATCCAAAACAAATCAGAACTGGAAATAATTAAAAAACAAAAGGAATCGAAAAATATTATCTTTATTAAGAATAAAAGATTTTTCTGCTTGCATTAAAGATAAAGATAATTATTCACGGCAACAGAATTATTTGTTTATAATGTTATAATATATACATATAGGCTTGATGCTTTTTGTAAACTATGACATATTTGATAGGAGGAGGGGTTAAAACTCTCTATGGAACGGAATGTTGGGGCTGGAGCTAATAAATTCGGCAGACAATTATTTTTTGGGTAGTAAGTGCTTATTAAGCACGGAATTTGAAAATTTGATTAGATTTTTGATTAAATCTAATTAAGTTGTGAAGTTTTTCTTCAATAATTTCTAATTATAATCACAGAAAAAAGAATTTTTATATAACTTTAAAATTAAAAAAATAATAATAATTTCAGTGTATTTGTTTTCCCAAATTTACATAAAATTCTAAAAATATTTTTTTCTAAATATTTTGCAACAATATTTTCACCATTTTATTACAGATTTTTACACATGCTCATTGCACTTATATTAAACTTTTCTTTTCAATAATGTCTGAGAATATTATCACACAAAATCTATTTTTACACCATTTCAAACTTCAAGACATTAAATTATCACTGTTACCAACTATATTTCAGTGCAAATCTTCTAGTTTTATTAAATTTTAAATCTATTTATAAATAAATTTTAGAACAATTCCTTTCATTGTTATAGTTTAACTGTAGATTTTTCGAATATAGTAATCAATAATAATGGACGAAAAGAATCTAAATGTAACTCTTCAAATATGATAATACGAATAGTTAAATTTAATAACTAAACATAATGAATTTAGTCTTTTAATATAAGAAATATTCACTAAAAAAAATAAATGATTTATAATGTTGTTAAAAATTTGGTTCTATTCTTACAGTATATTAATAGAACAGCATAGCAATTTTCATAAAGCAAATTTTCATTGTATTTCATAAGTATAAACTAACGTTGAAAAAATCAAAAAATTATTTAAAAATCGTTGTTAAGAAAATATTTCACACTTTATCAAAACAAATAAAAATTCAACAATCATTCTTACAACATGTATTCTGATAGTTCTATAAAAATATGAAAATTAGTGAATCATTATATTATTTTATAAATGAAATTATATACTTACAATATACTTTCAAAAAATGTTAAAATCAGATACAGAAAAAAAATTATTTTCATTTTAAACAGAATTAAGAGTCTTTGAAAACCTAACAATAATTTTTAAGAACAAAACTACCGAAATAATGCATTATTTGATAAAATAAAGTAATAATATCATCAAGTGGAAAAATAATTTATTATTGCCAAACGATTTCATGAAAAGTTATTTTAACGAAATTAATGCGAGCTTCAAACAATTCTATGTTGTATATTTTTAACATCTTCACAAATATCAAGTAAAAATTCATTCTTTATAAATGAAAATAGAGAGTAATTGACTTTAAATAAATCAAGTCATTGCTAAAAAATTGATTATTAAATAATTGAATTCTATTCTACAATTGTTTTCATAAAATGTTTATTAAAATGTAAAGTCAAAACAATATATAAGTTTAAAGTTTTGTGAAACGTAAAAAAAAGTTTTACGGCTTTACAAAGATTTCGTGAATTTCTATGTGAAGGAGGATAGGAAATGAGATTTTATTACGTTTAATTTTGAATCTTTTTTTAAATTATAAACTAGTTTTACGATGGCATAAGTGATAATGTGTATAGACAGTAATTTAGAGAAATGGTATTTTTAATTTCGTAAAATGGCTATAAAATATTTTAAGATTATCGAGTAGATCATTAAAATATCCCTAAAGGTTGCATTTTAAAAAAAAAATAGTTCTAAGGAATGCTTATC
Source organism: Argiope aurantia (assembly GCA_026543865.1). NCBI lineage: Eukaryota > Metazoa > Arthropoda > Arachnida > Araneae > Araneidae > Argiope > Argiope aurantia. The sequence goes on from JAPMOR010092362.1 coordinate 637,490, forward strand.
TAACTCAAAGATGCAATTCCTAAAATAAATACATAAAAATAATTTCCAGTAAAATGCTTATTATAGTATTATTTCGTTATTAAATAATACTATATAAGTATTATTTTAGGCTTAGTTACATCGAAATTGCTGAAGCAGTACTTTGAGGAATCCTGTCAGTTTAATTTTTAATCTTACTCAGAATTTTAGCCAGATATGGTGCTTCTTACTTATTTTGAGAAATAGATAAATTTTATTTTAATGAAAATCTTTTTTTATATAAATTTTTGGCCCCTGTTCAGCTAAAATTTAAATTAGAATATTTTGATACAGAAGAATTAAATTAAAGAAGTTGAAATGATAAAATTTGCTGATTATTCTTAAGAGTTGAATTCTCTTATTACATTATTTGATCTTAAAAACTTGTGGAAGAGGAATTAAATTGAAATCATCTCTTATTCTTTAAAATATTTAAATAAACAAATACGAATCTACATTCCACTTTTATCTCAAAGTATACTACTTTCCGGAAGTGCTTAAAGAACTTGAGTTTGTAAAGAGTTGCCAAGATAGTTAGTTCATCAGAAGGAAGTACTTTTAACAATTGCCTCTGGCCATTGAAAACTTACCTCAGCATGTGCAAATAAATGAACTAAGTAATCCGTTTGTAAACAAATAAAGAACCCGTTCCTTTCCAAGCACTTTCTTCTCTTCAAGCATTTGTAATTGTTTGTCAAACGATTTACTTCTCTTCGTTCTTCGCAACTGTTTACCCGGCGATGGCACGAGCATTATTCCGCCATCATTTCCTGCGACTTCGTAGAAATGTTCGGAAAGGAAGTACCGCTTACCTTTATTTCCGAATGCATTCGATACGAAATAAACTGTAGATTTTTTTTTTTTTTTCCATTTATGTTCAAAGCATAGAACTATCTGGAAATATCACTTTCGCATGAATAGCTAAAAGAATTTAATGCGATTCTATCTCTTCAACTTCTCAAACTACTAAAAAATGCACCTCGTTTGTGCATATACCAAAGTTTGAGAAACTACTTTTAGATATTAGAGCTACACAACTATTTATAATATAAATATTATTCTTAAAAATTTCTCTCATTTCTACAAACAGTAAAGGAAAAATATGTTGTTTATGTTAGAATATATATGTATGATGGCTCAGCATTTTAAATTATTTAGTCTACAGTTATTAAATTTAGAATAGATATAGTTTGGTCGGTAGAAGTATATATATCAACAAGATTTCTTTCTTTCTTTCTTTATTTATTTTTTTGAGATTTTATTTAATTAATAACTAAGCGATATTTTTACGTTTCTGATATTTATACTATTTATTATACTAATAATTTAATGATTTTTAATCTAAGCAATATTTTATTCTTTATTTATTAAAATTGTCTTTTTAATAATACTATTTAATTGTCGAGCAAATATTTCCTCATTTTTTAAACATTTATAATTTATTTATTTATTTTTGCACAATTTTCACCAATAGATTTCATCATTGCAATGAAATTCTTATCATTTCTACTGTTTCATCAAATAATTAATAGCATAATTTTCTTTTGTTGTTGAACATTTAAAAAAGAAATTTCTGTAAATTATCCGCACAGTTTAAATGAGGAATTTGAATCTTTTGTAGAAATTATATTACTACAAAAGACAACATGCTTTTTGACACAGCTTATCTAGATACTTAAGATTATAATGATATTATAAAGTCATAGGATTCGCCTTTATTAGGAAGGTTCATGTATAAAATAAACAGAATAGGCCCAAGTCCATTAAGTAAGATGGTTTTAATGTCAGTTACAATTTGATGTTTAAAAATACATTGTTAAGGATATTGCGAACATCGAATTAAGCTTTCGAACTAGAAGGCTCCAAGTTCGAAACCCGTCCCCAAAGAAGAATCATTGAGTAAACGAGTCTGGTATGCTTTAAATGAGTCAAAACCAAATTCCTCTCAGTGATATGGAGCAAAAAGCCCGGAGAAGAACTGGTTTAAGCATTATCCTTATCATCGGGCCGCCGCTCAAAATTATGAGATTCGTCGCTAAATAATCTGAATGGAATTCGTCGTTAAATATTGAAAATGGATGTAAATATAACTAAAAGCCAAGGGAAAAACCCTTTTTTCTTCTACTATGAGAGCAAAAATTATATGAATACTCATGACATTTTTTATACTATGACAGTAAGAATTCTAGAAGCACCCAAAACAATTATTGAAAAGATTTCATTATAAATATGTTTTACGATAATAATTAATTTAATCAATTTTTTAAATTAGTTATAATTAACAATAGCCGCGATTAATGTCAATAATAACTGATTACTTACATTAACCGTAAATATGTATATTAGTTATTTTAATGTTACGTTTTGAAGCAACACAAAGCATACTTGAAAATGGATTTCGTAGTTTTGAAAGGCGATTATATGAACGAGAACAATACCTGGCATGGGAAGCACCACTCTTTCCAAACTACTTTCTGAGTTTAAGAGGGTTTTTTTTTTTTTTTTTGCTTAATAAATGGGGTTTTTTCAAAGAAATATTAGTCTTTAATATCATCTTCCAGTCGTATACTCGAATCTGACGGTATTTTTTTTAGACTCACGAGTCATAAAAAATTAAATAAAAGCGTTGGTGGGACTTTTGTAACACTAATATCAATACAGGTATCATGATACTTGAAATGCGTTCACATCTAATATGCTAGCTAAAAGTTCCGAATTAATATACTTTTAAAACTATTACAAATTTACAGATAAGTGCATCATCAATTCTATGAAACGATTAATTGGGATTTTTCAAAATTCTTCACCATCGGATGTTATTAATCAGCAAAACTCAATCTATTCATTTTAATGAAACGTTTCATTCACTACTTGTGAATCAACACAAAGGAAGAGGGAAAAAATCCACTAGATGCCACCGGATGATACCGGGAATTCTGCGATGAATAAAACGTTCGTCGAAAATGAAAGTTTTTATTTCTATAATTCTTCTATGTAGTTTCTAATCTTTAACCATGGAGTATTAGAAATGGGAGAATACATTGATGTTTAAAAATTATTACATCAAGATGTTTAAAAATTATTTTTATCAGCATAAAATCAATAAGAAAAACAATATTTAATGCATGCAACCCTCTCTATGCTATAATAAGAATTGGAATTTTCTAAGCAAAATTTTTATTATAATATAAAACGAAGGTAAAAATAAAGAAATTCCTTAAACTGGAAAATAGATTTAATTTATTTTTAAATAATGAAACCAAAACCAAAGCCTAAGGCTCTGACAGACATATTCTAAGCATATTAGAATTTTAACCATATTTATAATATATCAGCAAATATATCCACCGTTGTTTGGGATCAAAATACTTCATGTCTAATGTTTTCAATATAAAATCCACTTATGTATAAAATATTATAATATACCAAAACCTTTTAATGTCAGAAATATTTTTAAATTAAAATGAGAAAATCTATTGAATTAGACATACTCGTTGATCTTCTGATTCACACATTCGCAATATTTTGATACAATCCTTAATTCACAGCCTGAAGCAGCTGCTATCGTCGAACATCTGTCTCCTTTACTCGCAAAAACTTCATTTTTCTTACCTTCTTTGAACAATTGACTTTTCTGTTATGCATCGTTAAGTTGCTTCTTAAAATTTCACATCATTTAAAATTCAGTATTCTTTTTAATTACAATATTACTTATTTATTATTTCGTAGAAGATGCAAGTACAGATGGCAGAATATTTTAACAACAACCTTAGAACGATCGCAGAAAAAGAGAATCCTTCTATGTGAGTATTATTTTAGAAGATAATAAAGGGTTGCCAAAAAATGTTTTAAAAAATAAAACAGAATAATAAAAAAATAAAGGTCGAGCAATTCAATGTCCCACCGTTGCTTAGAAACGGAGTATCAATATTATTCCTTTTTTTTTCTTTCAAAATCGTCTGCAACTATTTATTTCTAAATTTTGAAAGAAAAAAGAAATGTACAAAAAGGGATCTGGTGTCATTGAAAAGATGAAATTCTGAATTTTAAGATAATATAAAATGTTAAGGACAATTTGCTTAGAAGTTAAAGCGAAAAAAAAATAATAATAAATAAATAAAAAGACCTGGCAACACTTTGCTTTATTTCTAACTAGCCGCCTTTGGCGACCAGCCGGTTCGCCAGTATTACCGCTCGCTACAATTTTCAATTAAATATTTTAAGTAACTGGTCTCTTAAAGGATTCTCAAACAAAACATTTTTAATCTTCAAATTTTGATAGTTATACCAAACTTATATTGTTTAGATCGTTTCGTTCAATTTACTATATATATTTTGCTAATTTGTTGCCATTTCCGGTAAAACTTCAACTTTAATTAAAAATGTAAATGACGAAATTGCAATTAATATTAAGATATTTTTAATAAAACCAAGCGTTTTATTTTATTTATCATCTTTATTGTTATTTATTAATTATTATTATTATTGAATATGAGTATTGCAAACAGAATCTCTCGGAATTTAAGTCTTATGTTAACTACAAAATATTTTTCATAGTTTATGTAATATCTCAAACAATAATTCAACAAAAATTTCTGAGATTCAGTATAAAATTCAGTTTTTAGTTTTGCTTTCAAAAGGATTGAAATGAAATCAATAATAATATTTTGTTCCTGCTTATAAATATATTTCAAAAATTATGAAGTCTAAATTTAATGCAGTAAGGTATCATATTCTGATAAATATTCTGGACACACCAAATTTTAAATAAATGAATGAATGTTTCTATTTTCCACGATCAACTAAGACTTATTTATGAAGTTTTAAATGTTAAAAATTTAGAAAAACTCACCATTTTCATAATCTTAGGCCAATTAATCTTGAGAAACCTGCGCGCTTATTGGCGTATTTTCTTTGAAACGTTCGATGAAAAATCTAAAATTATCCTTTTTTTATTGAATAGTGATATTCAAATCTTCATAAATCAGTCAGTTTAAGTGATTTGAAATTAACTCTTAAAAGTCAGTGATTTAGTTGATTGGAAATTAACTCTATGACCACCATAAAATCTGTGCTTTCTCTTGTGGTGTATGCATTCTCCTTAATATCCGATCGAATAAAACTTCACATACAAAAGTATTACATAGAACAAACACATCAAAAGTAAACATAACATATCAATAGTTGCCAAAAACAAAAGAGAGAAGAATGCAATTAATAAGCAGACGATATTTAGAAAAGTACAGATATTTAGACTGGAAAATGAAATTATCTGAAATTAAAAACACGCGCAGACGATATTTACAAAAGTAAAAATATTCAAACCTGAAAAGGAAAATATATAAGTTATTCCATCAATAAATGCCATAAGTTTGTTTATATCTTCATTATTTTATGAGTCATTAAATAATTTTTCATAAAATAATTTCATAAATAAATAAAATAAGATCATAAAATAATTTTTCTTGAATTTATTTTTTAGAAAAAATAATATTTCATATTTGTTTCATTTCCTACAAACACATGCCGAAAATTATATTTTTGCAGATTTCATTTCCAAAAAGATTTAATTTATTTTCAGTTTGAGCTTTAATCAATGTGATGGCAACACTTTGAAAAAAGCTATTTTTTTCTCATGAATGCGAAACGTGCTTAATCCTCATTTTTATTTTTGACGAAAAAAATTATTGAAAAACATAGTTAAAATATTTATTTAAAAATTCATTAAAAATAGAAATTTAATTATAAGATTAAAACAGTAGTATCATTTAAAAGATAAATTTTTTATCTTTAACTTCATGTAAAAATCTTTTTTGTGCGGTAATATTTTCGGCAGTTATAGCAGAAACACGTCAAAATTTCGCTTAATTTTTAAATAAATAAAATTCTAATTAAAAATTCGAAAAAATAACCCCCAGGTGCACATTCCCGGTCTCCAAGGTATACACGTGCCAAATTTGGTAGCTGTAGGTTGAATGGTCTGGTCTGTAGAGCGCCAACACACACACACACACACACACACACACACACACATTGAGCTTTATTATAAGTATAGATTAATTGCATATTTAACAGGCTTTGGTTCTTGTAAAAGTTACCGATAACCAAACTAAATCAAAAAATATCCTTCCTGTGGGTACCTGGTCACTCGAATATAATCTGGAACGAGCTTGCAGATTGCTTAGCCAAAGAAGTTACAGAAAATACACCTTGGATTGAATGGATCTCTCCTGAAGATATAATTTCAAGCCTCAAAATAGAGTCGCATCAGATCACAATCAATAATTATAGAAACAGTAAATATTTCATCGCCTTATGAGACATTCCTAGAATTGAGGCACTATTTTCTTGGTCCAAAAATCGGAGTGAAGATGTTGTTTTGGCCAGACTAATCAGCAAAAAAATTATAACACCAGGACTGTTGAACCGTTTTAATCGCCAACATGACCCCCTTTGTCATGAATGTAATTGCATTAATGATATTGAACACATAATTCTCTCGTGCAAAAAGTATACATATTATAGAGACAAGTTGTGGACTTTTCTACAGTTAAATAAGCAAGATATCTCCTTCAAAAATGTTTTGGGTAAAATTACTGCACACAAGATCAATCTGCAAGTTTCTCTTCAACATCTATTAATTTAGTTGACCACATTCTGTTGTGGTCTCTTTTCTTTATTCACCATTCCGTGTTGCGGGAACTTCCGTCTTATTGTACCTCTTCTTTTCACTGGAACTTTAGAATCTCGAATATGAACTAAGTTGCAAAAGCAGTTGCATCATCGCAACTGCTTTTTAACTGTTAACTAACTGAAACTTCATCTGAAAATAGGGAATAACAGCCATTGTTGCTATAAATCCCAATAACCTACGTCTTTCAAGTTAACGACATTTTTTTTTCTTCTTGCCTTAAGTGTGCTTAGTTTAGTTGATTTCATTCCAATTCTTTAGAAAGAAATATGGAATATACAATCACGCATAGCCACAATGACTTTTATTTGCGATAAGATTTTTAGTTTTCAATTAATTGCTTTTCATATGATATTCCCTGTGGCAACCTAAATTTCTTTTTTAACTGCTTTCAACACCTCACGCTTTTAAAATTTTATTTTATCCTCTAAATTTTTTTAGCTAATAAAAAAGAGTATTTTTTATTATTTTCTTCTTTTTTAATTAGTATATTTCATAATTTGTAGATCAAATAATAAGGATGAATGTGTGTGTGCAAGCCGAACCATTTGACTACAGCTACCGAATTTGGTATATATATTGGTGGGTTGGAATGCACACTTTGAAGCATTTTTTTTTTGAAATTTTAATTAGAACTTTAATCAATTAAATATTAGGCTGAATTTCAGGTTTTCTCCGCGGTGATCTCCGAAAATATTATTGCACAAAAATAAATTTTACACCTATTTAAAATTTTTAAAAATGATCTATTTAATGATACTACTTTAATAATTGAGCGACTTTTTGCTGCATTTTAGCAATTTCTTTGATCGTTAAAAAAAGTAAAGTTACAATTTTATGAAAATTAGAAGATAATGAAATAGATATTTATGTTCCTAATAGCGCTATGATTTTATAGGACTGTCTCAATTAGAAAAGTTCATATACACAATAAAAAAAATCAACAGACAATTAAAATAATGCAGTTTTAACGTCAAGCAATTTGGCAGAATCATGGACATGAAATTATATCTGAACGAGTCAACTAAAATTAAATTAAATCCAACTCCCAGACAAGTAAGCCAGAGACAACTAGTTAAAAATTGAATGGAATGTTAAAATCAACTGTATCTCATTTTCAACTACTAGATGGTATCATTTAAATTGTATGAATAAAAATTAATTGATTACCTGATAATTAATAACTAAAAATATTTTTAAAAATTAAGCCATAAAAATATAAAAGAACCAAACTTCTATCAGGAAATGAGTAAAAGTCGATTACTAAATGCTATTTTCTCAAACTTAAAAAAAATTAAGCTAAATAAAAATTTAAAAAAAAATGGTTAATTTTCAAACATTTTAAATAATTTTGTGTGCTGAAAAGAAATATCTTAATTAAAGCAATTTCATTGAAAAATACAAAATATCAATATGTTTTAAATTATATTTTCTTTGTAATCTCTACTAAACAAGACTACTATCTTTTTGAAAATACAGCTATTTCCAAGTTTTAAGGACATTTGATGACTTCTCAATTGCAATAAATACAAAAAATAAATAAATAAAAATTAGATTAATTAATTAGAATCTCATTTTAAAAAATTAAGGACACTTTGGAACTTTTTTCGGTAACTACCAAAAATATTATAGCACAAAAAATACATTTTATACCATTTCAAATTGAAGATTTGCTTAAAGACTTCCGAATAATACCAAAATCCAGCATAGAGCTATTGGAATTGTTTTAATTCAATATTTCACTAATCAAAAGCAGCAAAAATATAATTTTTTAAATATCTGCTATTGCTTTAATTTTTTTACGTGTAAAAATGAATAAGTATTAATGCTTCCCTTTATAAAATTTTCCATCCGAATAACAGTTTAGAAAATAATGTATGTAACTTTTATCCAAGAAATAACCTCATAAAAAAAAGTCAATAAATCAAATATGCTTCAGTGAAAGTATCAAAAATCAAAAACGAAATTTATAAATAGTCATTGTAGAATTTTCTTTGTTATGTTTTAGGTTGTTGAATAAGATTAATAATTAGCCTTAATATATTTCTGACATATCCTAAGCAATACATAATTGAAGTGTATTGACAAATTAATTTTTAGGTTACTGAATGCATTGTTACATGCTAACAATACACAAAACATCGTAAAAATTTATCAATGTGAATTCATTTAATTATTCCCCCCCCCCCAAAAAAAATGTAATGTAATTTAGTATAAAAGTAAGAAAAGACCTCATACAGAGACTAGATATAAACTTTAATTGACTAAAACAATCCAACTATGGTTAAAAAAATAATTGAAAGTCTTATGAAATGATTATAGAAGTAAAAGATAAAATTTGTTGCTTTTTTTACAATAAATAAAAATGCAAATGAATCAGTGCTGTGCTTTGTTTCCATAGATAAATTATGCATCAGCTGTGACAATATTACTGCAATAACTGCACCAAGATTTTGGACGGCAAGGCAAGGATGGCATAATATGTTGGCAGGTTATTCATTTCCAAGGAGCTTTTTTCCCTGTAGATTTTAACCTCCCTTCTGTAGATGTCCGGCTAGGTGCTCTCGATTTTCCAGAATCCATACTTTTAGAGCTACAGGCACTGTCCCTTCGAGCTGTTATATGTCCATATTTAGAACTGTACTCTGTCGAACTCACAGTTTTCTGAGTATAAGCACCAGATGATTTGTTTGTTTTGGAGCAGGACATCAAACTCTTAGAACTCCCAACCGTATTTACTATACAATAAAAAGCATAATAAAGTGATGATTCAAGTACAATAGAATATTAACTATTAATTATCATAGTATAGTTTATGCATCAAATAATTGCATACTTTCAATAATAAGACAAAAATTAAGTCATTCACAATTATTAAAATTCAATTTATAATGGGCTCATAACTGAATCATTTAACAAAATTTTTAAATTAGAAGACTTGATTATAGTTAAATTGCAAAGAAAACTGCACATAAATTTGAGATATAACTAATTGGAATAGTTTCCTCAATACTTTTTACCATATTTCATAAAAGGAAAGTATTATCCTCTTCCTTCACCTGACAACTGTGCATCTTGAACAAGTCTGCAAATACTACGAATATCAAATATTTTAATATTACAGACCAATGCATGAGAATTTTGTACTTCATAGCACAGTGAAGGTTTGCATTTTGGTTGAAAGATCGAAAACAAAATTTAATACAGAAATACAATTTTAGTAACAATTTTACAAATTCCATTTATCTAAGACACTAAATATTTGAACAATTGAATTTATATACATGTGAATGTACAGACTTACAGATGATTAATCCTTTAACTGACTTGATTCAAAATTTGATATAGATCTATACTTTGGATGCTAAAATTGTGTACTAAATTTTATCCATCTAAATCTTTTACAGTTATTGTGTTCATTTATTCTCCAACAAACTTCCAGCAAAAAAATTTAATCAGAATTGGATTAAAATCTATATATTGGTGTAAAGAATGAATACCAAATAATAGTAGAGAAATATCTATCCACTATCATTCAAAGCCTTTTTGAGCTATGTTCACTAATACATAATCAGAGTTCTGAAATGTGGCAATTTATCAAAATGTTGAGTTCGCTTTTTATTTATTTTTGATGATAGGAATGTTTTTTCTTTGTTTATAATAAAATAAAAGTGACAGGTGTTTAATCCAAGTGATCAAGTCAATTTATGAGCTAGGAATTCACAATAAAAGGAAAATGTGGCCTCTTCTGTTGATCAAAGCAACCTTTAAAGTCTATATATCATCTAAAGAAGAAGTGCGATAGATCTTCAATGCCTTCAGGGGTAACTAATCCATTTCTGTATTTTGTTTGAAGGATTAACCTCCAGCAGTCAACCAAAAGCAGGAAACAATTTACTGCAAAAGAGCATGCAGAATAATAGATTTAAATATTGCTGGTTGAGAGTACTCAGCAGAAAATGCAATACATTATCTTCCTGGTTTTGTTTTCAGCAAGCCATACTTAAGCCCTCTAAGGCACAGGTGGGCAAAAGGTAACAAAAATTTATCAACTCAATTTTTAAAAAATAATTTCTCCTAGGAACCACTTTTTAGAATTCAGATTTTGATGCAATAAAAAAAAGATATAGTATAATAATTTACATACCTTTTTGAAATAGTTTATAAATAAATTATGTAATGAAATTCACAATTTCTGTTAGCAACTTTAAATTTATAAATGTTTGTGCATTAGAATCAGTGCTTTTCCTTTAATGCAATACCCCAAAAGTATCCACACAGAAAACTTTTATATAAGAAAATAATCAATGTTTGATACCTTATTACCTCAACTGCCATCAGTAATCTTACATAAATTAAGATTAAACTGAAAGCATATCTTGATATTCTGGGGAAACCCGATTAGTACAAAAGTGGATTTAAAAGAATATATTTTGCCGTTCCAAAGGTATTGGATATCCTTTTAGAAAGTTTAAGGATAATGAAAGACACTGTCTACACAATTCAAGATCAGGTACAATCGAAAAAATCAGAGCACCCATTAAGAGAGACTATTCTCTAATATAAATTGGTGTTTTAATAAAATATACAATTCCATTATTGATTCTTTATATTAATCAGAATGAGTATATAATGCAAGATAATAAAGAAAGAAACATAATACAGAATTAAGATAATTTTTTTGATAATTAATAAGCCAATTTTTATATCTTACTCATACAAGGAATGTTATCCAACATAAAACAATTTTTTTCATCATTATGTATATGCTATACATATAAAATTATTAAGACAAACTATAAGCTGTCTTTTTTTTTAAATTTTTATCAAGAAAATAAATATTTCAACAAATAAAATGCAAAAATTACCCACCCTTTTTAGGACAATCTTCTATGTATTGTTCAATGTTATTGATATGTATGAAGTTAAAGAGATAAACATCAAATTGAAAATTAATGTATTCTAAACAAATTTCTTTTGTCTCAAGTGAATTTTTATCCACTAATTAAAAAAAAACATAAATAAATAACACACATTTAAAAAAAAAAGTCTTAAAACTAGAACAATGTTAAATACCAACAGAAACTCATGAATTTTTCCCCTCTAAAATTGAATCTTGAAGAAATTTTGAACACTCATTTCAACAATTTTAATTAATTTTTCATTACTCAGTCTTTATTAATATTTTTGGTCAAAATACTAAACATACATACAAAATTTCTTTTTGCAAATCTGAGGAAAGAACTGTTTTTGAAAAACAGAAATGTCCCGATTTTTTAGGTATGGTTCAGCTTTATGGCACAAGGACCAAATTTGATCATTCTATGCCAAATATTTGTTAGACATTGTTTTTATGTTAAAATTTAAAGCATTCTTAGAAAAGAAAATACAGTTAAATCTGATGCAAAATTTGAATATCTTTTAAAAAGGCAAAAATATTTGAATTAGGGTTATCACCTAAAATGTCATTTAAGTATAAAAAACCCAGTCATGCTGAAATGATCTCTTAGCATTCACACAGAATATGTTTAACCGTTAAAACACAACTGCATTTATTACAAAGTGGTACATGATCAGAGTCCAAAAGATGCTTTTGGGTTAAATAAGGGTGGTCTATTTGAAGCTCATGATAATGATATCTTTCTCTCTGGTCAGAGATTTACTTTTGAAACCTTTGACAGATGGCTGTATTTGAAATAGTTTATAGTTCAGACTTTTTAATACCCAATTTAATCAAAAGCACAATGCTCAAAAAAATTCATTGAAAGTAAGTTAAAAAAAATAACACCAAGATTAAAATAATCATAATGTAAAATTAAATTTCAATTTTTAAAAAAAGTTAGTAAAAATGCTGGTGAAAAAAATTATTATATTAAAATTCCTTCCATTTTTATAAAGACATGGAAGGGTGTGTGTGTCAAAATAACATTTAAATTTAAAATCCGAGTAATGAATGGCATATATTAACTGAAAATTATTTAGAATTTTAAGAATACATATTGACTAATTAGATAAAGCAAAAAAGAAGTGATATTTCTTTTCAGTTTAATGAAAGAAGGGAAATATGATTGTCTAATAAATATGATGCTGGAATTAATGGATTTAAATGTATTTTCTTTCTATTGATTTACATTTACTCTTAATCGTCATCAATTTGTAATGTAATATATGAGCAGCCTTTTGGCTAAGTGATTAAATTCCTGAATTTTTATTTTAAACACAAAAGTTGGTTGCTTAGGTACACACTTAAGGCATATTAATGCTTATATATAATAAAGTAATGCACAGGAAGAAATATAAAATAAATATTTAAAAAATTAGCTTAGATATTTTATGAAAGTAAAATTAAACTCTCCAAAAAATATTACTCTTAAATACTATATTTGAATACAAATTTTTCATTGAAATATTTCATATAATTTAATAACAATCGTTAAAGGTAAAAATATGAAAAAGGATATCTTCTTGAGAGAAATACTCGGATGAGGTAGTTTTAATTTGTACAGAAGATATTGGCCCATATTTTGTAGGAGAACCATTTCCAGTAGTAACTGAAGCCATAAGAGCACGAGGAAATATTTCATAACCTAGTTTTAAACCTATTTCAAAATAAAACATGAAAATTCATATTAAACAACAATGATAAAATTTTAGTACAATATTAAATCATTTGCAACATATACCATAAGAAACCTAAAATCATACATTTTATTTATCAGCATATTTTTCATATATATTGTTCCAAATCTGTAATTTTGCTAATCGGCACGAATAGTGTCATTGTGGGAAAAACCGTAGTAAGATCTGTCCTGTGCGTGCTGAGCGGATGCCGCATCAATGACCTCAAAGCTAGGCGACGAAATGGATAATACTGGAAAGTACAAGAACTTTCACAATCCATCCACTAAGAACCAAGACACACCCAGGTACGCCCTGATTGGTCTGAAGATTCTAGCCCTGCCTCCCAGAACTATAAAAGACAGGCACTCTGAAGCTGCAGGGAAAGTCGTATGCGAGAGTAGTCGGAGTAGCTGACAAGTAACAGATATTAGAGGATTAGACAACAAGCAAGCTGCTGAACTAGCGATTAAATGCGCTGCGTTATAACGATTAATTGGTGGCATTTGTAGAAAAATTTTGTAACAATATCATACATCAGCATATATATATATATCATACATATTTTTTTATCAGCAAATAAATTTATAATAAATAAAATAATCTCTAATTTGATTATTTAACAAGATTTATTGTTAAATAAATATTTTTTTAAATAGTACAAACTAAGCATTCAATAAATGTACTACTACTCATAAAAGAAGTACTTTCATATTGAAATAAAATAATAAAGTTATTAACTGACAATCACAATTTAACATATTTTTCTTTGAAAAGAAAAACAGCCTTTTCAAAACAAACACAGCATTCGAGTTAAACATGAACACTCATCAGTAATCCAATATCTGAAATCAGGTGAAATAAGTGACTATAGTTCTGGGGGATGGGGGTGAGTGGAAAAGTAAGATTTACAAATCGAAACTAAAATAAATAAAAATATTTAGATTTACACCATTAAAAATAATTTGGTTTATACCAGAAGAATGAACTATGAATTTTTAAAAAAGCAACTAGATTAAGAGTAACAAACTTTTGTTAAGTAGATAAAATCAATTTTATGTAAATGTAAAATCTTCTTTTCAAATTATTTCAAGAATTATTAATCAAATTATTCATTATTAGTCATTTAAAACAGATAGAAGGGAAATTCAAGGCAAATTTCTATTAAAAATAAATGAGCATATTGCTTTATTTTAAAAAACCTGGAATTAATGAAAGCAACATATATTTCTTCATTACTTAAACATCAATATTGACAGTAAAATGTAGAGCTTTTACTCTTTTATATTAAAAACTCAAAGAAAAAAATATTGATGAATATTGTATTTCAGATCACCTTGAATCTGAAAAAAAAAAAGTTTTTAGAATTGCATCTACCTATTATTAACTTGAGTACAAGAACTCAAAATCCTAACAAGCATGGAATCTCTATTGAATTTTAAATGAAATCCTTCTGCAGAAAATCTGTTCTCTTTTTTATATGAAAACAATAACTCAAAAATAAAAATAACTAATTGGGTGATATTTAGTATATAATTTTATAATTAGAACTGCAGATTTGTCCAGTTATAAATTTGAATCAAATCCTTCAAATATCCGACCATCTATTTGTCAATAAATTTGCATGCATATGAATGCAACTACTCGATAAAAAAAATGACAAATAAAACTGTGTGTGTGGCCTTGTCAGCAACATTGCAGCTCTATATCAAATTCTGAACTCCATGGGTGGGATGTAGACATGAAGGGAAAAAAAGTCAAAGGAAGATATTCCTATTGATTCAAATAATCATTTAATCTGCTGTAATAATTAAAATAATTTGTATGTTATAAATTTTCATTAGAAAGCAATGGCCTTATTCAATATTTGCGAGACAGATTAACCTATTTTCAAATGTTGCTTAACAGAAAAAAAGGTTTGCCCATATTACATTAAAAATCTACTGCATGCAAGAGGGGGAAAAAAAAAAAAGCTTTACCTCCAGAGAGTAAATAGATATTTTCATAACCTCTTTGTACAAGAGTGGTGGCAACTCGTGATGCAGTTGATTCATCGTCATCATACAAAATTATAAGTTCAGGACGGTTATTTTTCTTTCAGAAATGTCAAGGAAAGCAATTCAATCATATGATAATAATGAAGAAAATATGATAAGTGTTTTATAAATGATTATAAATCATTTGAAATTGAAAGTGTTCTAAGAAGAAAAAAAAAAGAATTAATATATCCACTACATGGGCATAAGCATATTAAAAATTGTGCAATGCAAGTCTTTTTACTGCAACTTCTTATTGAAGGAATCCATACAACAGTGTTGATACATTTCATCCCTGAGACAGACAGTTAACCAGCTGTTTATACTGCTTTATATGCTATCATTATAACCGAAAACTGCAAGTTTGTATATGAATAGTATACCTTCATATTCTAGATCAGGGGCTTTAAATCTCTTTAAATTTTGTACTTTGTAAATATTTAATAAGAAATATAAGTACTGAAATAAAAGCATTTTCAATTATTCAATGCAACCTAAATGCAATGTTAATAATCAAAGAAAAAGCTTTGAAATTATAATATTCAATCATATGAGTAAATAAAAATGTTGCATCATAATAAAATACAAATACACTATATTATACTCTCCAACAGTGGTTACCCCATCAGTAGCACAGATTTATTACATTTAACATATAGTATAAACAAATCATTGAAGAATAGATATTTCCAAGGAATTCAAATATTATTCCAATAAAGCTTTTGTTAGTCTAAAAACTTTATTAATATTTTGAAATTAAATGTTTATTAAAAAATTAAAGTTTATCAATAAAACAAACTCAACCATAGTTAGCTGTTTTAAATGGGTTTTTTTAAATTTAATGTTTGTAGGGGAAAAAAAAATGCCAATTTTAAAGACTGAATGATTTTCATGACTTTTTGTCATCGTCAATCTTCCTACAATATCCTGATAAAAAAATTTTCTAAGACATACAGCAAAAACTACAACAAATCAAATGTAGAGCTCCAATGCTATGATTTTTTAAAAAGAAAGACTTTAGAAAATCCAATCATTCATAAAATAGCACACATTTTTGTTTTGCTGTTTTTATTGAGCAGAAGCATGCTCATTTTTCTTAGCATAAAATTGATTAAAGCACAGACCAAATTAACTGCACCATGTAGAGAAAATGTATGTATGCAGGCAAAACTTGCATATAAAAAGTAACTGAAACAATTTTTATAATCATAGTACTATTACTGTGAAAATCATTTTCTATCAAGAAAAAAAACATAAATGGAGACTAAATTTGTAATTTTAAACCATAAGTACAAGTAAATATTTCATGCACAATATTTCATGTTTATTTTATTTTCAAAATTAATCAGTATCAATATAAAAATTAATTCATCAAGTGAATTAAAGCTTCATGAAATAAAGCGTGAAATTTACCAATTCCCAAAAATTGATGCAATGAAAACACTGGACTTCGGTATTCTTTATGATGTAATTTACTGTTATTAACTGGATTGTTAACTGTTAACTTAATTTACTATTGTTATTGGAAAAATATTTTATAAAAACACTGTTTACAAATATTAAATATAATACATCAATATTATCTCCAATTGTTTCACAGGTCAAAATAAACAAAAGGATACATAAAGTTTCATTTCTTCTGTCTCATAACCAATTGATCGAGACAGCATTGCAGCAGGATAATGCTTAGCTGGAAATGGGTAAATAAGATATGAAAATAATTATTCAGATCAGAATTCTGTATTTTTAATTATTAGAAAATTGTTTGTATATAAAAAATCCACTTCATTTTACTTACAATATTTCACATAAAAAGCATCAGTTTTTAAAAAGAATAAATGTTATAAAACATTAATAAAATATATTAAAATAGTATGACGATGTAGAGAATAAATTTTTATCCTTTGTATGTATTATTTATAAACTTTCAAAATATCTTCAAATTTTTCAAATTGTAAAAGGTGTAAAACTTATTTAAAAGAAAAAAACGTTTTCCAAATATGGTTTCATCTTATTAAAATAAATAATTGATAAAAATAAAGAAAAAATTGGCTAAAACTGATGCAATTTGTTTATTGATAACAAAGAATTAAAACAAAGATTGGTAACTTTCATGTAATTTCTCTTTTTCTTTTCACTGCTACTTACATAAAAAGCAAAGATTGAATCTCTTTTTGAAAATTGTAGTATAATAGTATTTCAGGTTCAATGAATCTATATTTAATTTCAAAATTATAGTTTATGTCCAAAAAAAAGTTATTTCACATCAGTATGAATCTAGTAACTAAAACAATGAAAAGTTTTATAAAATATGCTCAAAAATATTTTTGAAAATTATAGGAAAATCTTATGAAAAAAATGTAGTGGTTTGTTGGCTTTTAAAGCAATGAATAAATTATTTTTGTTTGTCATATGTACATATAATTAAAATTTTGAAAAACACAGCCTATGAAGTAAATATTTGAAATTGGTAGTTTAGTATAACAGTCTACCCAATAACAAAAATGGTATATATTATATATATTATCATCATCATACAACAGATAATAATCAAGTCAATAATGAATAGAAATTCACCTGTTTTGATGTGACATTTAAGAAATTCATCCCTGTCTCTGACATCTAATAAGAGATATGGAACTTTTTTCTCAATCCTTGGTTGAATGACAGGTTGCTTTTTTTTTTCATTACGTAAGTCTATCTCTCCAATACCCATAAGTACACTAGAAAAAAATTAAATTTATATTTAAAAATCGTAAAAGCACACAAATTAAATTTATTAAAAGTACATGATAAATGAAAGCAGTTAAAAGATGTTGATTAATAAAAATTGCTATAGTATAAAAGCAGAGATAAATTGTAGTTCAAGGATCAATTCTCAGAGCTCAGAATATTAATGCGATCCACATATATGAATACAGGCACACACATACAAATATTTAAAGAAAAAGTATGAAATAATTTTTTTTCTGTATTTCAGAGATTATTTCCCATTTTGAGATTATTCAAAACACACAAAAGTCACTAAGTTTTAATTTGCATTTCTGGGAGGATGAGAAGAAACTTAGATCTCAGCATTTTTAACTACAATTTGAATATGATCAGTTAAGATATTTTAGATAGACAATGCTTTTTTAATTAACCTTTCAAGTATCTGACAAGAACTGACACTTGAAAATTAACAAGTTTTGGAGTATATATTTAATATATTAACAAGTATAGGAGATGATAACTGCTAACAGTAAGAGGAAAAAAAAATTTCCATGAATAAAATTCTTTATATTCATGGAATATAAAGAATTTTGATAGACTGTTTGGATATTCAACAGATTATTAAACAAGTTTTATCAATAGGATCTCGAGAGAGATTCTCTGGTATAAAACTTTGGGCGATTTGCTATACCCTAAAGAGAATAAATAATATAACAATTGAACTGAATCTACACTATTCATATTCAAAGATACTGAATATTTTGCGACTATATTGCCCAAGCAATTAATTTCCGATGTAATCATAAACAAGTTACTTTGTTATTAAATTTCTAAGACAGAAAGTCTTCATTTAAAAAAATCAGATGTAGAAAAAAAAATTGTTATTCCATTTATAACTAAACCAAAATGATTTCAAATAACTTTTTATTTATACAGGCAGGAAACACCTGAGAAGTCAATTTATCAACATATTTCTTTGACATAATATATATTACATAATATACATTACATTAAAAATAAAAGAAACATTATTACTTGGCCAGAGTATTTTTGTTTTCTCTGCGAGTTTCAATGGAATTCTCAACAACCTCTTTTGAACCAATATCTATAAAATAAAAACTTATAGATTACTAAACCACATTTTTAATATATATTAATGTATTTTCAAAATTGTAAGAATTTAATGTTAAAGCTTATTTGAAATGTCAATGTTAAATATGAATCAGTTCAAACAAAAGAATTACTTCAAATTATAATATAAGCTTTAAAAAATTCTTTAAACTTTGTTTGGTAATAAAGTGACTAGATTTTTTTTAATAAGAAAAGAGTCGATGCAACTGATGTAAGAAAATATTTATTTGCAAAAAAACAAGATAAAGATCAAATAAGAATACAAAAAGAACATTTCAGATTACATAAAATAATAAACATTCATATAAAATATGTATAAAAATGCAATATCAATTTAAAAAAAAATTGTTTACAATAAATAACATGGATAATAATATCCAAATAATAATATGTACACAGCAAATCAATGATGGCATTTTATCCCAAAATGAAACAATTATTTAACACTTAACTGGGCAGGTGCAGTCTACGAAATCACATTTCATTTACACTCAAATGAAATGTTCTAATGAATGTATTAGTATAAAAAACTGCCAATATATTTTGCAGATATTTTTCTTGATATATAGATATTTTTTAGAAATTTTTCAAAATATATTATCATTGAAAAAAGTAAATGCATTGCAACATACCTTTTCTTCTCAGATTACATGTTAAAATAAATAATATTCTTGAAGAAACATATTACTTTTTAAATCATATTTATTTTTACAGTATATGACAGTATATAGAAGACAATATAATGTAAAATTCAACAATTATATAAAAAATTGACAATGGGTAAAATTGGTCCTTTTTTCACCGGCTTGTGTAACTTTCATAGCACGGTTTTCTAGGGCAATTTAAACATACAAGCTATGAACAAGTATAAAAATCAACCTATAAATTCTGTATATATATCTCTTGGTATATTAATATATTTTATAAATTTTTCAAAATACATTATCACTGGAAAAATTAATTATGTTTGATCATACATATCAAAATTAGTTGAATGCGAAATTTCATTGAAAAACTCTTCTGTACATTTATCCTTATCACTAAAATCACTTTCTGCTTCATTTAAAAGTGTCTGGAGCACTACTTCATAATAGGATCAGTAAACTGGATGATATTTCAGGTCCAAAGTTTTAGCACCATCTGCTAAGCCTTGTTTATCACTAGGACACTAACAGGGAGGTGAGGTCTTGGAGACTGTGCTCAAAGAAGTAACTGAATTACTTTAAAAAACATCCACTGAAATTGGTTGAAAAAGTGCACGTGTATTGAAGGTCACAAAACAGGAAGCTACAGGGTCAATCCATTCAAATGAGCTAAAAATAGAATAGGGGTAACCGAAAATCCCTCGCTAGCGGTCTCACAGACCACACATCACCAATTAAGGGTTAAAATGAGTCCTGTCCTCCTAAAAGTTATTATTAATTTAAAGATTCTTTAATTTTAACTAGTTTTCTCAGATTATAGAATGAAAACAATTTATCATAATTAAAACCAATTAATAAATTAGTTTAACACTCTCTTTAAGAACAAATGATATTTAATGAAATACACACTTAAAAATGACACTATTACTTACAAAAATAAATGATGAATGCAACTGTAAAAATTCATGTTTTCTTTTACAATCTAAAGTTATGTATTGAATTCAAGCAACCATTTATATCATTACAAACATTGAAGAATGTTGATTAGATGACGAGTCTAATCCTTTAAACAATCAATTATTTAGTCTTCATAACTTTTAAATTAAAAAATGAATTTTTAAAAACATTGTTTTGAAGATAAACAAAGAAAATGAAAAGTAGTTTTGTTGCATGAAATACTAAAAATCATTCTTATTTCTATTAAATATGAGAATTCAGATTCACAAATTTATCATTCTTAATGCATCAATAAAAGGTTTTACCTCCTATTTCTTCTTGTTTGAAAGTTTCTTTTGCAACAGTAATGGCCTGTAAAATAAACCATCTGTTAAAGCATGTAAAAATGTGAAATAAAATTGTATGAAAATGTATGAAAATGCATTACAGCAAAAACTGTGTTCAAGAATGTTATTTATTTTTATGCAACTAAAAATAAAAGGAGAATATAAATCAAATTGAGCATACTTAAAAAAAAAAAATTTAATGTTTAAATTTCCAAGAACTTAAGCAATTACTGCCTTCTCTATAATAGATATAAAACCAACACAGTTACATATTGTTAACCTCTTACTATTTTCTCTTCTAAAAAAAATTCTTTTTGATTTTCTAAAAAAAATTATCTTTGAGAATAAATAAATAATTTCAGAATCATCTCTGAAACCTATTTTATTAATAAATGTACAATAGCTTTTTTTCAGCATATTTTTCATAACTATTGAATATCAATTTTTACAGCTCAAAAATTTATACAAATAAGTTGATTAAACAAAAATACACAGATACAGAAGATTTAAGCATTCTTAATTATTTCAATGTATTAAAAATCAGCTTTTATTTATAGAACAGTGAAACATTAAACTCTTTTGTTATATTATAATAAAATTTGAACATATTGCTGTTTGTTTAAGGAAGTGATAAGCTTTCTTCCCCTGGTAATGCAATTTTCAACTGGCATCTTACTTCAATTGTACAAAATGGAAGCAATCATAAGACCTGTGACATGATATACCTGCACCTCATTAAATGAAAATGGACGGGAAATTAATATTTATCACATCAGAAGTTTTTAAAAAAGCATTGAGAGAATTAAAACTAATAGCATAACTGTTTTTTTACATCACTGCACTTAAACAAATAATCTAAATTAAAACGATTTAAATTAAATTTGTATTGTTGCTAACTGAAACCAAGGTAATTTCATCATATCGCCCAATTTTGGATAACTGAGAGATATGATGAAATCCTAAAAATAGAATCCAAAGTAAAACATAGCACAATTAAATTTCAAAAAGGAATTTATATATATGTAAGCATTATTTTAGCTGAAGGAGAATGCAGGTTTGAAGCAGTGAAAAGACTTTTTACATTTTTAAATTAATTTTAATATCCATTCCGGGAAAGTATAACTATTTACAAGTAGAGACGCAAGGCTCGTCCGCCACAGCACAACACAAAAGCAGAAGTCGGGAAGAAGAGCGAAATAAATTATCCCTCATCTTATATAACATATATGGGTAGGGAAAATATCTTTTACAGTGCTAATATATTATTAAGATTCTGATAGGGATTTCTGATGCATGTCAATCATAAGTAAGGGAAACACAGGTATTTTTAAAAAAAGAATGTGCTTATTGGACATTTTTCTACCTCTTCATGCAGAGCATGAGAATGTGCAAGCGTTTAGTCGATTCAGCAATTTTATAAAGCTTCTCTTGAATTAATTAAATAGAGAAAATGGAATTAAATGAAGAAATAAGAGAATGAACTTACTATGGGCTAAATTAAGATAAAAAACTTTGTAAATTAATTAAATTGAAATTAAGAGTTTAAAATATCATTACATATATTTACTATACTTACTAGTTTTATGAAAGTGGAAAACTTGACCCGATTAAAAACTTCATCCTTCTTGTGGTGGGAATCTGAAATGGATAAATAAAAAATTATGCAAGTTGAAAAAAATAGTAAGTAATGAATTAGAACAGGAAAATCAGAATGCAATTATTATTAAAACAGTATATACGATGCTCTGCTCGCACAACTTGCAACAATGCAATTCACACAT
Organism: Argiope aurantia; assembly: GCA_026543865.1. Taxonomy (NCBI): domain Eukaryota; kingdom Metazoa; phylum Arthropoda; class Arachnida; order Araneae; family Araneidae; genus Argiope; species Argiope aurantia. The sequence continues at coordinate 660,404 of JAPMOR010092362.1, forward strand.
TTTTTAATGCTCTAGAAGCATGCTTTGTAAACAATAGGATGCATGCATGCATTTGGTATTTATTATATTGCATTTGGTATTATATTTACATAAAGCATTCTTAAATATTATATATTTTTACATCTATTTATTACATAAGATTTCATACATTATAATAAGCTGTTACCTTAAAAATTAAAACACAAACTTTGAAATAACAAAATGTACAATAATAAAACACTTTACAAGGTATGGTAAATGAACAGCACATATATACCAACATACTGGCTATACTGACCGATTGTTTCCACATACTTGAAACATCAACATTCAATTATTTTGCTAATCAATCATAAGAATGTGCAAGGCTTCATTACACCCTGGTAATGTAACAAAAATATTTGCATATGGTTGCTTAAGCATTGAATCAGGCGAAAAAACATGAACACGAGATATCTCGTGACCCGGCCACAATGTTCAGCCTGCCAAAAGCGAAAAAATTCCAGCTAGCTACATAGCTAACCAACATTGACCCTCCATAATATCTAACTTAGTCTCTATCTCAGTCATAATATCTAACAGGCACACAAATATACTGCATTTGACTTAAAAGCATTAAAATCTGATTTTTTTTTCAAAAGCGGAATACTCATTAGAACCCATAATTCAAGTTATAAAGAAAAAATTTATCAAAATTGAAAATGTAATAGATTTTACATCCATGAGATATACTGCAACCATTTAAGGATGAAAATAATTGTGATTAATGAAATATTAAAGAACAATGTAATTGAATTATCAAAATGCAAAAATTTCAACAATATTCAAATTAAGATAAGCAATGTCTTGGGAAAACTTAATATTCAAATATTATAACTTACTCTTTTGCTTTTCTTTGAGTTCATCAATATGCCTTTTTACATTTTTACCTGTACATAAAATAAAAACAAGATCTATAAAATCTTTCAAAAAATATAATCTAAAATTTAAAATAGAGGTGTTAGTGCTAAAATTAAACATAAAACAGATAATTTCATGTCACTTTTTTTTTTTGATAAAATGATTAAAAAAGTTTTTTATCTTCAAAAATTCTTCTTTCCCCTCTTCTCTTTTTTTAAAATTTTATTTAAATTTTTTTTGTATATGTAGTATAGACAAAGTATAGTAATTAACAAAAAATTTGAGCTCGAGATTCTGACGAATCTCCATGTTTTAAACTTCCATCAGTTCAAAAAATACATTTTTGGAAAATGTCCATCTGTCTGTCTATGACAAAGGTAACTAAAAAATGCTTTAAACTAGAGGGTTAAAATTTGGTATGTGGTCTTTACATCAAACTTGCAGATTTCAAACTAATTTTGAGTAAATTCTGCTCAGAGGAAATCTGTCAGTCTGGCTCTTTGAATATAAGTTAACGTGATAATTACAAAATGAAGGGAGCTAGATAGCTAAAATTTGGTACACATATCTAACTTCCATTGTCCAAACACCTGTCAAATTTTGAAACAAATATCATTAAGAATTATTGTCTGTCAGTCTGTACTTTCAGAAACATTTAAATGTAATAATTCAAAAATGCAATAGCTCAAATATATCAAATTTGATATGGAATTTTGTGAATAAAGATGCAATTTTGAGACAAATTTTTGTTTCAATTGATTGAGAAAAATGTGACTAAAACACAAATTCGATTTTTCAACACTATTAAAGCATACCAGGAATTAATCGCCAAGGATTACATCATAAATTCAGTAAAAATGCTAAATTCACACCAAAAGCTAATATTATACAATAATTATATGCAGTACCATGTAAGGCATTCTCTGGCTTCATAAGTAATTAGAGAGTATGCCAGAAACTTTTGGAGAGACCATTCCTGCTGGTTGTTTAAGCTTTTAAACTTTGTGATTAAGGGTTTAAAATGGCCTCAAATAATTCAGCACATTTTTTTTTGATATCCATTCAGAAGTAAATTGATATATAAATTAATGTCTTACAGCTGAAATTAATTAATACAGCCACAGAAATTGATAATCAGAAATGGTTGAAATGCTGACCACTATTAATCAGGAATTATCCAATAACCTTAATTAACAGATTTACAAATATCATTATGCACACTTTGGTGCATTTTCTTTCAATGAGTATTTTCAACCTCTCAATTATAGCTGCTCCAGAGCTATAAAAGCATTACATTTCAGGTATTCTCTTTATAAAGATGTATTTAAATGACATATGATGAGCAACAAAAACTATGTTATATCTTCACTCTAATCATTTGTCCCAGTAAAATTTAATTAGAATAGAAGTTCGTATTTTGATAATCTGAGAAAGTTTTCTTTAGAACGTAGCACTATTATTCGCAAATATCTCTTAAATGTAAGCTTCACTAGTCATATAATTCTCAAAAGGGGGAGATGTTTCAGCTACTCAATGCAGTTAACATCTGATAAGTTATTATAGTGCAACTCCATTATTAAATAAGGATTATCTGTGTCCATGAGATTTTGCAAAATATTGTTTTAAAGTAAAAAAACTACACTGTTAAAAATGAAAAATTATAACATTACTATTTTACATCATAGATGATATATTCCATATTTATATAATTTAATATGTATACATTTGAATTAAAAACAAAGTATAGAATAATACAATGATAATTAATTCATAATGAAATTAAATTAAGTGTTTGGAATGTTATGATTTCATTACAACCAGACAAAGGATGTGTAATTGACATAAGATAAAAAAAAAAAAAAAAAAAAAAAAAAACTTAAAGAAATCCATTAATAGCATAATAAATAATTAAAAATTATTAATATTTATTTGGATTGAAATCAAAATAAATAAACTATCAAATGATATAAAAACAAAAAGTTATATGTACAAAAACATTATATAAAATTGCATTTACGATAAATAAATAAAAAAAATTCATATTCCAAATTAGGAAGAATTTTGGAACTAATCCAAATAACAGAAAAAAATACATTAACAAACATTAATTTAAATATTTATAAACATTGTTGTATTCCCTATAATAATAAAAAAATCAAATTTTTATTTTCAATTTTTTTAATCTTTAAAATGATATCATATTTAAGTAAATGAATTTGGAAAAACATTTTCTTTGTTTGCTGCAGATGATTTTTTTTATCTAGTCTAACAAGATTTAAAATTTAACAATTAAAGCAAAATTAACAATCTGGAAAAACTACAAAAGTATTTCATTTGTTTGCTGCTGGTGATTTTTTTTTATATCTAGTTTAATAAGATTTAAAAACTAGCAATTAAAGCAAAAAGTGTTAAAACATATCTTTGAATAAAATATTTCTTTAAAAAAAGAATTAAAAATACTTAAAGTAGAAGATAATAGAATAAAAGATAATACCAAACTTTGTATATTTTATAGCTAAGTGACACAAATTCATTTAATAAACAGATTAAAAATAATTACGCATTTAGAAAATCTCGTAAATATTTCATAAAAATTGTGCAGTATTGGCATTTTAAAACTATAAAAATAATTTAGTAAACTTGTTTAATAGAAAGTACCTCTTCAGAGAAAAATTTAAATCAACATTTTCTTGAGTTTTTATTTTGCACATTTTACACAAATATTTAAGTTTCAAAAACATATTAAACCCCAGATTTTGATAAATGTTATTATACGGCGATTTTATGCCATAATTAAAAAAAAAGCCAACAATTTATTTTGTAAAATATTCCATTATGGATTCAATAAAATATTAATATAAGTCCCCGTATTTTTTAAATTTACATAGAAATATAACATAAAAAGATCAATTTTTTCAATGATCTAGAGTAAAGAGAAATCGAACCTGTATCTATTGCCGGCTTTACATGTTTATATTTAGGATTTTCAGGGACCTTCTTGTTCAAAACCTAAAAATGAAATTTTAATTATTCAACGTTTGACAACATAAATCAAATAAAATCATGTAAAGCAGGGCAGACTGAAAATTACGTTATCATTTGGAACATATTGGCCAAAATTTAAGGATTTGTGACGGGAGTACATATCCTGCAAAACTTCATATTGCCGATTTCAAATCATATTGTAAGCATAAAGTACCGATTTATATTTTAAATGAAACTTCAAAACATGGAATGGCAGATTTCAAACAGACGTAGTTGAAGTTACATCAGTTGAAATTGAAGCAGAAAATCATCAAACTGTATGATAAGAGTCATTAAATAAATTAAAGACACTATAGTTTACTATATAAGTTATATTTTATATAAAATTAAAATATAAAATGAAAACTACATTTTTTTAATAAAGTTGTGAACATAAAAGAAAAAAAAAAATTCTTGACTTTTCAGATTACTTCTACTTCTATTAATATTACCCCCTTAACTGCCTGACTGTTGATTGTTTGGTAAATTTTTCTTATAATTCGAAATACATTGAACATACATTAAAGAAGCTTCTAAAATAATCTTACCTGAGCATACTAAATTTAAATTTACATTAATTTTTAAGTATGCCTAAAGTGGTTTCGAGGAGTGTTATATGTTCTGATACTAAAGATCAGGAAGAATACAACGAAGATAAACCTTTGAACGTATATTATTGTTTATGTGGTAACATAGCTCTAATTTTAGGTTGGTATTATTTTGACCATTAGCTTGAAATTTAAAAGAAGAAAAACTTATATTTCTTTTTAATTTTATTCGCTACTTGTTTCGTATGTTAATTAGGTTTTCTTTTTCAGTTAATGTATGCATATAAAGTATTCTACATTCGTTAGGTTTTCAGTTACAGCTTTTACATTTTAATTTAATTATTTTCTGTTATAATTTCATTAATTTGCAAATTTTGTGAAAAAACTTTTTAAAAGGTTTGCTAAATCAGAATGTAAATTGTTTCGTTGTCTTTAGAGAGACAATCCAAAAATCTATTAAAACATTAGTAAACCTTTAATTCTATATTAAGAAATTATATCTAGATAAGGGATGTGCCATTTCGGCCTAAGTGAAGATTAGTGTGTGCACCAGCTGTTTGTCGCCAATATTGCAACCTATCGGATCCTTCTTATTGCTAAAAATTATTAGTTTATCTAAAGTTTTATTTAATGAGTACAACACAAACCCAGTACAAACCCGATTTTTTATAGAATACTTTGTGTTCTTGGAGGTAGGGCTTATAAATATTGCTTTTCTTTTAAAATTTTTTAAATCAAAATTAAGAGGAAATAGAATAAAGGTTGTGTCATTAAGAGGAAACATTTTTCATTTAAAGGTAGCTAGAATGGAATATTTTCTCACATTTGGGGTTTGATTCTCTGATATCGAATGATGATTTAACAGTTTGAACTTAATATTAAATAATGGCTGGTTTCAGATGTCTTTGCTCTTTGCAAAAGATGTTGCTCTTCAGAAATGGTTTTTGTGTGAAATGGGGGGGGGGGGAATAATTATCTTTAAGGACAGTTTTTTAAGATAAATTTAACTAAAGATACACATTTGTAATTTCATGAGAGAAACATTCATTAAATAGGTTGGCTGTACACTTTCAAAAGTTGCCTACATTTAAATTACAGTTACCATGCAAAGTTAGCTTAGAATAGAAAATATTTTATAGCTACTTACTAACAGAAAATGTTTCCATTGAAATGCTATACACATATATATAGTTCTTTATTTTCTTGTAAAACATTATACTGTCTTCCTAATATAAAGTCTATTGCAGTCCAGTAAAATATCAGACTGTCTTTCTAATATAAAGGTTATTGTAATGATTGAATGAACTTATCATTGCATTGTACTGTGGCCTCTTATGACAGTTTTTTCAAGGAATGGTTAATCCTATTATTGCCATTAGAAGTGGATTCCTTGCATCTTATTCATTCCTTAAAGAAAAGTTTTTCAAGGTTTTTTTTTTTTTTTTTTTTTTAAATTCTGAATACAAAGTATCAGGAAAAAAATGGTATAGAATGATTTGAAAAACTTCAAAGACTGTAGAATTTTCTTATTGTTGTAGCTTAATGATTACTGATATTACGGTATTTAAATTCAGAGTTTATAATTTTCAGACCTAATAATGTTGAGAGAAGATATCAAATAGATTCAATTACATAAGAAAAGATGTTGATTGCAGAGGTAAATAAAACATTAACTTGCATAACAATAATGAACATTTGGGGAAGTGCAATAAAGGAACATAATATTTTGTTTGAAAAATGGGGGATACATTTTACATGATAGGATTTCAGTGAAGTTAGTCAGAGGAAGGTATCATACTTGGTGAAGCAATGAGAGAATTGAAATAAAAAGGAACTGTGCTTAAATATAGTTTTTGTAAACAGTCACTCAGAGATCAAGTATAAAAAGGGGCATGAATTACAGATTTAATAGAATATTGAGGATGATAAGTTTTTTTATCTTCGGCATCCAGTGCATTTTTCACAAGTTTTACAACATTAAATGGGCCTTGAAATTCTTGTAATTTTGCTTTGATATCTTTAATTGTTGCTATTATTTCTTAAGTTCATTTAGGGTTTTAGAATTTAAGATATCTGGGTAAAGGATTTTGGAATTTCATTGGAGATGGGACTTAGGAAAGAGAGTTCTTGATTGTTTGTGTGTAAGTTGTTTTGGTTGTGAGGCAGTTTTCAGGCATGGTTTGCATAACTTTGCAACCATGGTATGAGGCCAGATGACCACTTTCATTGCAAATGTATACAGGCTCAAGGATTCTGCCCTTCTTAACAGTCTCTAATTGAATGGTTGCCTTTACAGTCAATGCAACATGGATTGCATTTGCAATTCTGCATATTGTGAAAGAATCCTGCCCATTGGAAACATGGAGTAGCTTTGTTCCTTTTTATGTAGCTACTAATTTTAACTTGGGAGTAGCAAAGATATATGAAATTATAGATATGTTTGTAGGATCCATCTTTTTTTTTTTTTTTTTTTTAATTTTAACCAGTTGAACAAATTGCATAAAGGTTCTTTTGACAAAAACTATGGAGTTGGAAAATTTGGGATTACGATATTGAAATTGAGAAGTTGAAATTCGTAGAAATTTTTTTTTCTTTATTTTGGTAAATTGGGAGTCCTTTAACAACAATTTTGCTAGGTTTGGAATTTGGATCTTCAGATAGGAAAAATTCCTTGTTAGTTTTTATGATGAAAATTTAGTTTTTTTTTAGATCTATCATCATAATTGGTGGGGATGATCTTGATAAAACCTTTAGTGTGAATGAACGTCGTTTGCAGAAAATATTGAGAATGTTTTGGAGAGTAAAGTTTTAAATGACAGTAATTTTCAAATTAATAACTAAACCATGATGGCATTTTTTCCCTCCCATTATTGTTAGGTAGGTGTGTGAGAGTTCAAATTTATTACTGAGCAGAATATTCCTTAGAACAGTGAAATTTTCGTCTCTGACAAAATGGAGTTTCCAGCAGTTGAAGCTACTATTGGTTTTAAACCTTTCTTGCATTTTGTGGAATTTGACCATGCCACATACCCTCCAACAGCTATGGAATTTCCATAGTTATTTTGGAAATTAGGTGAAAATTTCAGATGTATAATAAAAAATGCCAAAAAGATCTCTTACCTGAATCTTTGCTCACAGTAATGTGCATAGAGGAAGTATTTTTAGCACATCTAAGTAAAAAAGAATCCTGTTTCATCATGAATTTAAAAATACTGGAATCGCTCCTTATTATAAAAATGAATGTAGGATTTGGTTATAATGTTAAACTGAGCAATGATGACTTGATAGAAGCAATTGAGATTGCTAACCAATGAAACAAAGTTGTAAATATCAAATAAGTAGTGTTAGTTGTTTGATCAACAAAATTTTGTAGTTTTTTTAAGGTTATTTCTCTTTTATATTTAGTTAATAACAAATGTCCGTTAAATAATTTTGAATAATGTCTGAAAATATTTGTTTTAAACTTATTTATTATTGTTATAAAATTAGCTAACATTAAACTTAAATTAAAATTCTTTGAAATATTTATTCTTCAATAATTTATTGATTCTACATTATATGTAATATATCGGTAAGAAGTGCTACTGATGACCGGGTAATCTATGTTGGAGGTATGATGTCAAATTTGGATACATCTACTATATGTTAGCATTGGGGAAGAGATAGTGGAACTACTTACAATTTGAAAAGGCATTGAATAATTACTAACCATGAGCTCGAACAACTGTTCTCTTCCGTGTCATATTTGCAGTCCAATTTTCAAAAATATTTTGAATCAAATACATATTTTTCTGTAAATAAAGCAATAGCGATAATTTGATGTGGTTTGATATACACAATGAACTGGTTAAACAATGTATTAAGTGTGGACTCTATGAATAACCTTTTTTCAAAAGACAGTCAGTTTCAAACTTTACTGTAATTCTGTGGCTAGTAACTCTTTTTGTAAATTTTTTTAAAAGCCTTTTAAAGGGTCATCGCATATATACACAAATAAGTTCAATATAAGTATGATGCTGATGAAGGATTTATTTGAAAACAGAATTTAATCAAGTTCACCTATGAAAACAAACACAAAATTTCTTTTGCTAAATATAAATAGAATGAAACTTGCAAAAAAAAAAAAAAAAAAGTCCCCCTCCCCCATTACATTGAAAAGCCAAACATAGTATGTAGTGATTGGAAGGACTTAACAGTAATTTTCTTCTTTCTATTGATGTGAAGAGCAAAATTATATCCATAAAATGTAGAAATGGAAAAATGTGTGCAGTGTAGCTATTAGAAATGTGTGCCTGCTCAAAAGCTGTTAGAAATATTAAAAAGTCTAGGGTAGCTGATATATATATGTATAGGGAAATTATGGTATTGTGAAAAAAATCTCATAAGTGGGAGATTTAGGAGATGGTGGAATATAGCGTTTCTCAATTTTTATTTTCACCATGGTATAGAGCAAATTAAACTTTCATCTCTTGCATATCATTAAGTTAAAAAAGAACATCATTTATTTCTAGTATTTAATATTTTTGACAGTGACGGAAAGTATTCATTATTGTTACAATTTTTATTATAAAGAAAAAACTTTTATTGAAATTCATTTGAATTATAAAATACAAATTAATGAATTGCTTCTTTAGTAGGCATGAAATAAAACACTATATTTAACTTTACCTATAATTTAACATCTTTAAATATTTGACAAAGCATAAAGCATGTGGCAGCAAAACTGCAGCTTCCAAATGTCCTCCAGACACTAAATATACCTTTTTTTAATGAAATATTGCAGAGTTATTACAATGAATAAAATGGATTTGGTGGGACATGTACATGTTTGAAATATGTTAATTGGACAAGCTATGTATGTAGCAATGTGGCCCTTTTTCTTCCGTATTATTTTTAATCCAACTTGTAAAAGAATTTTTTTTATAATAACATGAATTTAGATCATCCATTTTAATTCAACAGAACATAAATACAATTAACTCTACTTCTAAAATATTATTCATTATAAAATTAAAACCACTTATTAATAAAATGGATTTAATTATAAACATAACATTTTATTTTTAGCAGGTAAAAATAAAGATTATAAAAAAGTAACTAAATTCTCACAAAACACACAGGCTTCTGAAAATCAAAATGACTGACAAGATTTTAAATAAATTAGAACTACTGTTGAAATGAAATTCAACTTTTAAATTTTAAAAAAGTGGAATTCATTCTATCCCAAATCATATTGTGTCCCACTTTCTCCCTACAAGTAATAGTTTTAATAAATATCATTTTAAATAGTACATATTATTTATTCAATGGTAAATTGCCATAAAGCATTATCAAGAATAAAGGCTTACAAAAGAATGAAAATAAATAGGGTGGGGGGGGGTATCCATACATTTTACTAAAAAGAATTCTAGAAGAGGGCCATTCCATGTCAGTTCAACTCAGAAAAATAAAAGTTTTTAACTCACCATTTAAGTTTTCCATCAAATTTAGCACAGCTGTACTATTGGTATAGACTTAGAAAAATATGAAATTTTACTTAGATATATTTGTCAAGAATATGAATTATAAAGGTGTAAAGTTCTCATAAATGGTGCTAAAAACAGAGAACAGCAGTTTTTTTTAAAAAATAGCTGCAAATTTTTTTTAATGGATTAGAGGCTTTGGGGTAGATGATATTTTACTGCATTTTCCATGCTCTTCCCTATGCTTATCTATGATATGTCGTATCATATATATATTCAAGTAAGAAACTTTTTTCTCAAAATTAAATTTTTATCAAAAAGTACATATTTTAAAATTACCAAATTTATTCCATGAATAGCACAAATTATTATTAAATCACAGGGTAAAATACAAGTTTAGCATGATAATAGCTTCATTGTTAAAGAAATGAAAACTGGATCTCTGTTTCAAGAAATAATGATTTTTATGCAACTTAAATAATAAATTAAACTAATAATTATTCTAATTATGATTTGTAATAAATGTTTTAATGAAGTAGTGGAAAATGGTAGATTGAAATGAGGAATTATGATGCATCAAAAGTAAAAATTTCTTCAACTATGAAGTGTAAGCTTTTTGTTGTTACTGCTAAAATATCATCAGAAATTGATAATGACATTTAGTAATCAGAAATTGTTAAAAAAAATGAAAATTAAATTTTTTTATTGTACAATTAGGACAAAAAAAAGTGAATGCTTCTAACATGTTTACCCGAAATTTGGAGTATTAGAAAGATAATGTATAGATTTAATACACTAAACTAAATGATTAGGCAGTCAAAAAGAATTCTGAAAGAAAAAAGCTTTTTGAAACCAGGAAAAAATTTGCCAATAGAGACAGTAGGAATTTCACATCCATTTTATGAGCATAAGGAAATTAGTAGGGCAAAGTTGGTATAAAAGATTGTGTGATAGTTATTGAAGACCGTGGAAGTAAATCAAATTTTCAAATGATTCGTACTGTATAACCATAAAGAAGCATATAAATATTTTAAGGACAAGTTTATCAACATAAAAGTAAGATTCTCTGAATTTGCCAAACTGAGACCTGAACACTGTGTGTTAGCCAGTAAAAGTGGCACATGCTCTGTTTGTGTTGTGCTATTCTCCAAAACATGGAACAAATGATAGAAAGTACTAAATGGAATATTGTAAGAAATGAGAAAATGCAAAATTACAAGCAGAGGCTTGCAAAACTCCTTTTAATTCATCGTTTATTGATTGCAACATGGGAAATGTGCTTACTGTCCAGATGGAACTGAGATGTGTGAAATTTTGGAAGAATCATTTGGTGAAAATTCAATAAAAAAAGATTTAATTCCATCAATGGGTTACAATTGACCATTGTAATCTTCAAATTTTAGAGAAAGAATTTAAATAATTTATTGATTTGTTCTGCAGCAGGTTGTCCTCTTTAATTCAGCATGATTTCATTGCCATTTTCATACCTTAACTGCACAAAAGATAATCTAAAAAAAATCATAGTTCATTGTCATCTGTGATTTTTTTTTTAAATTACAGCATAATTTCTGATATTTTAGAGCACAATACAATTGCTATGTGCAAATTCCAAAAGAAACTTTCCTTTTTAACAGCTAAATTTGAAGATCTTCCAAAAAAGATCTTTTATTTTTTCATATGGATCTCCTGCCCTATAGAATAATAAAAAGAAACTCTTAAACCTCTGTTTTCATCAAGAAGACATTAAAAGAAAAGAAGAATGACATTTTTTTTCACAGTTCCTGATAAAGGAGTCTTGCAATGGATTAGGGAGTTCTGCAAAGAGACTGGTAGCTTGTGCTAGTTTTCAAAAATCCAATGGAAACCAAATTAAGATATTTTTGCAACTTTTTGAACGGGCAGTTCAAAATATTAAAAACACAGACTTTTCATATTCATTTCAATAAGACTACGTTGAATCAGGTTGTATCTCGAAGTATCGCTTTGATCATTGTCTATCAAATGAACACAGTTATTAACCTACTGGAACCATGTTCTAAGAAAGAACCAACCCAAGTTTTATAGCAAAAAGGTGAAGACACTGTTCGTTCACTTTCCAGTGAAAACAGCCCTATAGTGTACACAGATGGTTCCTCTGATATTGACTGCAACAGAGGTGGTGCTGGTATCTCCATCATTTACCCCTCATGATATAATGTCAAACTCAAAACACCCACTGGTCAAATTGCTTCAAACTTCACAAGTGAATTAATTGCTATTATAGAGGCTCTTACCCGTTTTCGCTCTCATTCTCTAAACGACTCAATAAAAGAAATTGTGATTTTCTCAGACTCAAAATCATACATAACGGTAAAACAACAATGACGCAAGAAATTAATACCCTTCTCCATTTATTAAATACACCTTGCACTCTCCAGTGGATCCCAGCTCATGTTGGAATTGAGGGGACCAAATGTGCAGTTGTCCTTGCCAAAGAAGCACATGACGAAGACCAACCTCGAGTAGTCATCTGTGCAGATGTGAATACTGCCACCAGGCGAAGGATCTACAACCAGCATCTTAGCAAGGCAACAATCCCCGATCTAAATTGCCCAAGAAACCTTTCCTCTACAATAGCTAGACTACATACTGGACATTTCAAAGGCATGAAGATCTCGCAAACCAATATAAAATCCTATCCCATCTGCAAGTACTCTTCCCATTTGCAACTAATTCCAGATCATGTTTTTGACTGCCAGGCCATTATCGGTTCCCTCTTTCAACTTGGAGCCCCCCCAATTAAAACCCTCAGTAGACATCAGGCTCCAGAACTTGCAGATCTTGTCACCAAGGCTTTTGGAGGACTCGGAACTTTTGCACTAGCACTGTATGCATAGACACAACAACAGCAACAAATGAACACAGTACCATGTATTCATTCCCATATTTTCATCTGAAATATTAGTGAAAAACTTTTCTTTGCATTAAAAAGTTTTCGAAAAGGATGTGCCAAAGTCTCCTGATAAACTTAAATTAACAGACATTTCAGGCCACATCTCTGTTTAATTGGTGGCTTGGCTATGTTTTAGAGTGATATAAAATAAATGTAACTTTTCATCATCCCTCTCCTGTCCCAGAAATGCTGAAATTATGCGGGTTTCAGATATGGATGTTCTATTCTGTAACTCTTATTTAAAGGACTTAACGTTCTTGACAGCAATATAGACCAAACGAATGAAACTTTTTCAAGCTTAAAATGATAAACAGGTATTTATATATATATATATATATTAGTGGAATCTACATCAGCGTTTATGTTTATTTTCATAAAAATGTCAATATTAACACTATTATATTAAGATTAATTCAAAAAATAATTAATGAAAAAGATGCTTTAGTTTTTATTTATTTTTTTCAACAATGAAGCCATTAACCATCTTTAGTTTTCATTTTGTCTTGTGATTTACAACAATACAAACTATTCATGGAATTTTAAAATATGTGCTTTTTGAAAAAATTAAAATTTTATATTAGATTTTAAGAAATGTTTCTTATCTGAACCTCTATGGTTTTGAATATCATAGCAAAGAGCATGAAAAATGCTGCGAAATGTCACCTATTCCAGGTCTCTTAACTCAATTAGGGAAGCTTCTACAATAATTCAATGTTGCCTTTGAAATGCATATATTTACATAAAACTTTTTCAATAATTAAGACAAAATAGTTTTTAATAAATTTTTAGAAACACGATACATTTTTTTTTTAAATGAAAAAGGAAACTTCATTCTCTTAGTAATAAAATTATAAACTTGAAATATTTTGTACTAACGAAAGTCATCCTAATATGCCAATGAGCAAAATATTTTGCTCTGAAAATTAACCAACTAGGATAAAATTTTCTGGCTGACTAAAAAGGCTGTTTCTTTATTGAAAGACCACAAGACAATAATTCAAATTAAAGTTCTTATTATTTTGAACAACAGGAAGTTGATGACCAACCAGAATGGAAAGTCCAGTTCATACAGCATCTTGAAAAAAAGAAAAGAAAAAAAAAATCTTTTTGGTAAAGATAGTGCCTTTGTGTCATTAGTTAAATAATAATTTTGAAAACTTCACAAAATACTGATAGCTGTAATTATAGAAAACTTAAGTTTAAATATCTTGAATAAATACAAGAAATATAGATTGAGGAAAAATACATGCCAAAATGTAAATGAGTTTTTTGAGTAATAATTAAAACTAAATGAAAAAGTTTAAACTACAAATTTTGAAAATGTTTGCAATATTGGTGCAGTATACTTTATTCTTTTCCTACAAGTAAATAAGAAATAACATTGATATTAGCTTTGTTATGATCAATACCAATTTCTGTAAATTAAAACATTTAAATAACAGCAAAAAAACTTGTTATTTATTTTCGAAAGTATATTTTATTTATTTTTAAAAGCATATTTCTCTTGTAGTTTTTCTCTTTGGTAAAAGATAGAATAGCTGCTTTAAATTAGGTTTTCTGTGATATAAAGATAAAAAAAATCATAAAGTTGTTTAAATACATTTTGTAAATAAATTTGTTAATTTACATTTTTTTTTTTTTTTTTTTAATTCATAGATTGTGCTATTGAAAGACTGCCTGTCAGACCTCGAGATGGTGCAAAAGTTATTGATGGTGCAAAACATGCCCATAAGTTAACTTGTGAAAAGGGGGAAGTAGTTTACTTAAAAAGGTATTATTTTAAAATTCATATGCAAGATAATTGTATTGCAGAAAAATCTTTTAATTTAATTAAAATTTCTTGTTTAAAATTGTTTGAGCACATATAAAAATCAAGTATACAGTTAAAATAAAATAACTTTTTTTGCTATATTATACTACCATTAGTTTTTAAAATATTTCTGTAATTACTGCAAATTATAGATGCTAGAATTTTTTTTAGTTTTGTACTATGTATGCTAATATAGAAAATATTTTAGACATTCAAAAACACACTGGAAATTTTAATAGAGATATATTTTAAATTAAATAAGCTTCTGTCAATTGCCTGTTTTTTTTATAAATGCATTTTTTTTTACTTTAAATTTGAGTAGATAAAGAAAAATGGATTATATAATTAAAAAAATAATTTCTGATTATTTTGCGCTTATAAAACTTATCAAATTGATTTATCATAAAAAACCTCAAATTTCTATTGTTTTTTCATTTTTTCATGAATAAAACATGCAATGTTTGGATTTTGATTTCTTAAACTTTAATTTATTGATAATTGGGAAATTTGATTTTGCATTGTTTATTGGAGTAATGATTGAAGTTAATCTTACAAAGAGGATTAGCTTGCATTTCTTAGAGGTATGAGGGGGAATAGACATAGAATATATTGTGCTTTTCAACCATATTTATTTATTTTTCTGAATAATACCCATATAATTACATAGTTATTTCCATTTTTCATGTTGGATAATAAAAATCTATAATAAAAATGTCACTAAATATTTAAATATACTGTCAATTTTTTATTTACTTTTTTTTGTCTTATTTATTTGTCTGTTCATTTATTTTCATTACAGAGAAGAAGGAGTTGAAAAGCAATTTAGAAAAAAATGTAAAAAGTGAGTGTTATTTAAACTGTTGGTAGAAAGTATAATAAAAAGAAAATTGTACATTAACACCTTTGTTACTTACTATTTATATATATAATTATTAATATAATTTAATTGTTGTTAGATGTGGATTAACTCTTTTTTACCAGCATGAACCAGAAAGTAATATCACATTCATTATAAAAGGTTCCATATGTAAGACTAGTGGTGGACCTTCTCAAGCAACAGCTTATCCACAAGTTCCAGAACCCAAAAAGGTAATAATTATATGATATATTTTTTTTATTAATAAAACTTCTATCATCATCGAGCTTAAATGTTGGAGGTATTAAATTTTGACACTAATATTTGGTAGTAAGAAAATATTATTAAGATTTAATGACCACCTCTAGGATTTAGTGATATCTGACTGAGTTTGGATAATGGAAAAGTATCTATACTAATTTATTTTAGAAAATACTTTATTTAAAAATTTTATATTTTAAAAAATTTATTTAATATGTGATGATACAAAAGAAATCTTGAATACCAACAATGTAAAAAATTGTTAGAAGGCATATTAATAGAATAAGAAATAAAGTTTAGAAAATTTAGTAGTGAGTTTAATTTCTTATTAGATTCTAAAATTTATCTCATATTCTAAACTTAAGATAATAATATATCTGCCAACAAATTAATATTATCAATTATAAAGATATAAAAATTCATTTTCTTTGAATTCTGATTTAATGTCTGTTTTACATTAATCTATTTGAATAAATTGAAAGATATGGCAATGTTTTTTAATTCATAGTTTTGATTTGAAATTGAAAGAAATAAGGTGAATCAGCATTGGAATATACACAGCTGAAAAGCATGATTATGACCAAGATTTCTATATCTAAATCAATAATAAATGGTATTGATTTTTAATTTAAAGGGATATAAATAATTACTTAATTGGCCAATTGTTTTATGATTAAGCTTAAATGAATATTAAAGACAAGTATGTATTATTATTTTTTATTTTTTCATTTTATGTGCATGATTTCAGATCTAATGAAATTAAGTATATCCTTATTCATACAGTGCTGATAAAGATAATTTATGTATTGAAACTTTTTATTTGCCATTATTGCTAAATTACTTTTATTGCTCTATCAGGGTTACCTCCCCCCCCCCCCCCATCCTTGGACCCTTTTTTTTAGTTGTATGGAATTTTCTGTTTGTTGTTCTGTAGTGAAATGAATAACAGTGATTTACATCTTTACTGGTTATTTTGTTTCAGTCTAAAAATGATTTTTTTTTATGTCATTCTGTTTTGTTTATGATATTTTTTTTTAAATTACAGATTATGGTAACCAAACATACAAAGAATATGGGAAAATTCAGTTCTGTCACTGTTTCCACAATAGATGAAGAAGAAGAAGAAATAGAAGCTGTAAAACATTTTTTGTCCTTTATTTTATAATTTTGCATACATTGTCCTATGTAAGGTTATGTTAAATGTTACTAATATGAAAAAAGAAAAAAAGTAATATTTTTAATTACCTTATGAATTATTTGACAATAATACCAACATATAAAATAATTTTATATGGATGTATTCATTTTTGTAATTAGTTTATATTACAATAATCGAAATTTAATTTTTTATATTATAACTTCATGAAATATTTTTGTATTTTTCGCAGCTTAAAAAACTTTGTAAATAAATTGTTAAAAATTCTGTAGAATTAAGGAATTGAGTGCTTTTTTTAAAAATTTTTTTCTCCCAAGACATTGTTATTTAACACTATGTCATCAGCACATATGATCAGAATTCTTTTGTTTGAAATTGTTAGAATGTCTGTCGCTGACTTTTTGTTGTTGTTGAAGTTGAAATTTTTAGGAGATTATAATTTATATTTTCATAAATAAATAATTAAAATAAAAAATTCATGTGACATCAACATAGTTAAATAACCAAAATTTCAGAATAATCAATCTCCCATTTATAAACTAAAATGTTGGATTGTTTGTATTATCTTTAAAGTTGTGTCACTTTATTAATGGTAAATAATATGAATGAAAAAATATATGTTTATTATTATACAAAAATAACTCAGTCCTCATTTCAAATATTTTATTATTATTTTTTCAAACATTGTCTGCCTTTATTTAATATTTAATTTTTCTTCTTTTATGCATTTTTGGAAGTTCAAAAATATTTTTATACTTAGATAGAATTAAGAAAATATTAATCATCCTTAGCGATTACTTGGTTTGTGAGGTTGCTAAAATTTTCATTTAAATTTTTTATACAATTTCGTCTTAATAGCTTCTTCAGCATAATATTTTTAAATTTCAAATTTTGATAGATATATAATTTTTATATTTTAAAAGCCTTAAGCCATTCTGTTCAGTATACTTTGCAATTAATTCCCTTATTTTCTGTTAGCTTTTCTAAAATTTTAAGAAATGGATATATTCTGCTATTTCCAACCTTTTAACATTATAGCCTAATTTCTGATCTAAAACAATATAAAATTTGTCATCTTCCTTCATGTTAATAGTATTTTAAATATAAATTTAAATGCTTTAGAAATTCTCAAAATTAAGTATTGCTTGTTTTCCAGACATCTACTTCTAATAATTGTATTAAAGACTGAAGTTTAATTTTACTATTTTTAATAGTGACTTTTATCAATAAATGTTCTTCCACAATTTGTATATTTTTTATTATCGTGCATGCTATATTAAAAGATCCATTCAGAATTATTACATATTTTTGTATTAAAATATCAATTTTTTTTTTAATTATTAAAGATTTTTAAAAACATTTGTCAAAAAATTGATATAAAGAAAAAAGTTTTTGAATTTTTTTTATATAAAAATCATTTTTATTCTAAAACATTCAGGAAGTGTTTCAGAACCAAAATTTTGTTTCTTTTTTAATTAAAATTTCCACAGCACACAGACACATATAAATACACATCTTTATTATAAGTAAAGTTTTCTAAAACTGAAATTGATGGTCTATATAACCTCATTATGATAAAACCATGCCTTTCAATCAATAATTATACTTAATATTTTCTGTTATATAATTAGTTAATCAACAATTACATACAGAAATATAAGTGACAATATACTAGCTGTGTGAGCTTTAGTGACAAGAATAAAGATGTGAAAGCTTAACCTTCTAATTACTAGCTGAACCCTACTAACTTTTAACTAATAAGTTTTGACTAGCTTCAGGAGTTACTAATTTAAATTACTTAATTTGTAAATTTTTAAGCTATCTCATTTTTAATTCAACCTGATTTTCTTTGACAGAGAGAAGTAGCCGATTCTTATGCAAACAATGCCAGAATTATAGAAAAACAACTTGAAAGAAAGGGAATGTATAAGAGAAAATCCTTGGAACAGGTATTTAATAAAATTTGTATATATGTGTTTGTTTATATTATTAAATATAATTTGGTCCCTTATGTTCTATCAAAGTTTAAATCTTAACATGATTTTAATCAATATAGTAATAACCAATAAACCTATGTGAAATGTTTACACATTCAATATTCTCTTCTTTTCCCTCAAATTAATTTATTGGATTGGTGAAATTATATATTCTGCAGAATGTACATAAAATTGCAAAAACAGTTTATTAAAGTAAACATATTTACTTTACCTGTTTATATCCTATATTTGATATCAACATACAATCATTTTTAAATTTTTGTGTGATTTTTAGTAATTGATACAAAAACATTAGATTTAATAACACTTGAAAAAAAGACATAACTATTTTGATTTCTATAGGTTAGCTTTGTAAAACAGAAAAAAAGATGTAAGAGGTTTTGCACATCTATGATATATATATATATATATATATATATATATAAATGATAATGGACAATATTTGAATTTATTATTAATACTCTTTTCAAAATATAATAAATACCACAAACTGCATTACTTTTTTTGTTCAACTCGCAGATGAAAACTTTTGTTGGTCTAAAACTGTGTAACTAAATGGTATTATTTTGCAGAAAGTATATCCAGCTACCTTTAAGTTCATATGCAATATTGCTTTAATCTATAGTTGGTGATTTTAATTCTGTTAATTTAAATTTCTATATAAACCAAGTATGCTGCAACAAAAGTTGGTAAAAAAAGTTCCCATGAACTAATACCTTTTTCATGACTATAAATTTTATATAAGAAGAGAAAAGGTTTATGAACAATATAAATAATATCCAAGATAAAGAAATCCAACCAATCCAAAGCAGATATATAGGTAAATATTATATAAAATCTGTGGAGAAGAGCATTTTCGTAAATTAAGTTTGATTGCATGAGTGTGATACAATCGGTGGTGTGATCTTCAAAATTTCCATTTTCTTCAAACTTATCCAAAGGCATTCAAGTATTTTTATTATTATTGTTACAAGTCTTGAATATTTTGAAGGTATAAGTAAATTTTTCTTTTATTTCCATAATTTCGGATGTTAATTTGAAATAAAAATAGCCTCTTTTTAATAAATTATTGCCATTTTTACTGTGCTATCATACATGATGTTTATATATAAACTTAATCTAAGAACTAAAAATAATTTTTCTCTAATTTAAATTCCAAAGGTAACTTTAAAAAAAAACAGTTTAATTATTCTAAAAGGCTGAGATTATTGGCAATAAAAGATCAAAGAATTTAACTTTTTTTTTCTGCTAAAATTAAAATTTGTATTGAATTTGATGTTAAAAATGGCTGTCTAATGGATTTGGCAGTTGTTAAAATTGAAGAGTTATTGTATTGCAAGCCTGGATGGTAATTTATTTAGAATTATCTCCACACATTACTATACATTTTGAGTTTTATTAATATAAATCATGAGATATTATGAAGTAATGCAAAAGGTTTGATACAAAAACATATGATTGATGCATGAAAGACTAATTTTATAACCTATTTTCCCTGGGATATATCCTTATTCTTTATAATCCTGACCTATGAATCCAATCTCTTTTTTCCTTTTGGGTAATTATTTCTGTGTCCAGTGAGAAATAACCAAAAAGAAGAAAGGGGGAAGTATGAATACTAAGATTTCTGTCATAATCTTGAATTAAATAAAAGCATTTCTTTACAAAACTATTGTAATTTTAAAAGAATAATTATTCACTAAGATATTTAGAAATAATTTTGAAAGTTAAAAGCAGCACAATTGGCCTAGAAATAACGTGCAAATTTCAAGACCTTTTTCTTTATGCGTCGATTTTGAGGATTTCTTATGATGTACAGATACTTGTATATTCCCAATTTTAAATTATAAGTAATAAAAAAGAATTGTGAAAAACTTAGTGTGAATGTGGATTGCTGTGAATATTAAAATAAAATTCCTTTTATAAAAAAATGTTATCTTTTTTTCTAACATATTTCACAATATATTTTTCAATTATTTTACAGGGCCCATATATTAGTCCAGAGCTGAAGAAGAAACCAAGAGGAACACTGATAGATAAATGATATTGCTGTAATATTAAATCATTGTACATAATGCATGTTAAAAAAGAACATTCATTGTTTATTATTTTTCCATATTCATTTATATACTTTAATAAAAACGTTTATATTTTATAATTGTCATTATTAATATTGATAAATTTTTGTTTTCTCAATGTCATATTGTCTTTTTTTAGTATTGCAGTTAAATAGAATATTATATTTACAATACTGCTCATACTTATTATTGAATATTATAATTGCATTCATTACATATTTTAAAAAATTACTTGACTAACCTATTGGTAAAGCCAATATAAGATTAAAATTTAGTTAGGAGGTTATTTTAGAAGCATAGTAACTATTATTTGTTAGATTACCCTTATTCTATCACTTCATAATTTAATTTTCTCATTTTTATGTTGCTGTATATAATCCATTATTGAATGTGGTTTTCAATTCTATAAGAAAATCATGATATTTAAAATGAATTTTGGTGTCAACAAAATGCAGCTAGTTTCTTTAACCTTTTCAAGACTCAAGAATATACTTAAATCAATGCAGTTTTTTTTAAATATAAATCTCCGGAGGGTTAACTTTTATTCCTAAAAATTAATTATTCTGTTAATAGTTAGTTTCTGTTAAATTAGTTATTTCATAGACTTTAATGAATAATTGAGTCTGAAATTTACTACCCACATAATTTTTTCATTGTATTAAATTGAAATATAGTAATTTGATTTTTTTATTAATAAATAAAATAAAGGTAATAATAGATAAAAAGCAAGGAAATGAATACGTCTGTCAGCTTCATTATAAGTCCTTATATGGGTTATCAATTAAATGCCCTTATCCCCCCATCATTTAATGTTTTTATTTTGTCAGATTAATATTGTGAGGTATATTAAAATAAAAATTGAGATGAATTTACAAATTTAATGGAGTGAAAATTTTCAGTGGATAAACAATGTCTGATATATTTATAAATACATATTGAAAAACATATACATAGTTTAAATTCTGTTTTAATTTTACATAAGTTAATAATTTGTAATAATACCACTGCTTAAAAGTAAAATTTTGAGTACATCTGCAGTACTAATTTTTGATGATTTTGTTTAGATTTCTCTAAATATGTACTCAGCAATATATTCAAACCAAGAAAATTATGTCAAGAATACAGCATGGTTATTCCTATCTTTAATTTTTATATATTTGTAGCTTAGTAAGTATACTTGTATTTAAACTGTAATGAGAATTTCTGCAAGTTTTATTACAAAAATAAATAAAAATTTCGTTTATTATAATTTTAATAAATTAAAATAATAAATTAATAAATTAAAATAAAAAACATGAAAATTCGGAAACTTATTTTTAATGTACTTTGAGTTCAAAAGATACAAGAATGAAAAATATCTATTAAATAATATAATATTTTGGGATCATCAGAAATGGATTCTGATCCAGCAAATATATTCCCTTAATTAACCACATCATAGATTTAAAAAGCCTCTTGTTTGCTTGATGTGAGAAAAACTATATAACTCAAACCAACATTAAAAGTTCCAGTTCAAGATAATTGGAAGTAATAAGTTCCAATTATCTTCTAACAATTATTACATAGAATCAAAATAAATAATTGATATTTTAAAAAATGAAAATTTATCTATGCAATTTTTATTAAATTTTTAGGCATTCCTTTATTTTATAGTGAAAAATTTATTTGGAATACCAATTCTCATATAAAATGTAAATCATTACACATAAAAAAAAGTTTCATATTTGCTTAAAAAACAAAAGAAAGCTTTGAGGTTTCAAGACTACCAAAAATCTTATTTTGAGGAGAAGGGGGGAAAAAAATTGTTTTCAGAGACAATAACTGAAAAAAAATAAGGCGGCAAAAATCCTTATTTGCACAAGTGTAAAATTAAGTTGCCTAACATAAGGCTCAAAACTTAGCCACAAAAGTGGAAACATATAAAGTTTAGGCAAACTCATTTCCAATAAATGAGTTCTGAAAAAACTTATGACTGTGTTTTAAAAAAATAGTGAGTTCAGTAACATTGATATCAACATATGAATGCTATATTGAGATTGACCTTATAATTCTGAACTTTGATTGAAGGACACTTGAATGGACATATCTCTTTCCACATCAGTAACAAGATGGCTGATTCTCAACAGATGATTTAATATGCACCATATTCACATGCATTGCAGATGTTACCAGAAAGAATCAAATTTTCTCAGTCTCCCCAATTTTTTTTATACCATTGTGGCTAAGAAATAGATTGAAATAAATTTTGTTACTATCACTAAATAGATCAAAGTAATATGCAATATTCTCAAAAGTGTTTTTTTTTAAATTGGTACCTGAAATATATGGATTCTGTTATTTAAAATAAACTTGAAAAAAATTATATAGAATATGTTTATTTATATAGAGATGAATAAACATGAAAAATCATCACATTATACAACATTTGAACTACTCTACGAATTTCTTCTTCAGCTTTTAATTCTTATTCTCAGCACTTTCAGATTTTAGTTTCATTTTCTGAAACTCTTTATTAGCTTCCCTTAACAATATATTTGTTAAAGATTCACGATTAGACTTTGGCTTTGAAGGCAGAGGTGGATAAGGGTTACCTGAAAAAGCGTGGAAAAAATTAGTTAATTTGATTATTTTATAGATAAAAATTTATAAAAACTTTAATGAAAATATATTAAGATAACCATTTAACTTAAAAAGATGAAAAAATATAATTAGGAAAAGAAAAACATTAACTTTTCATTGATATTTGTGGTACATTAAAAATGAAGTTAAGAAAATACAATTCTAGAAAGTGAATTATAAGTCACCTTTCAGTTCTAAAACACATTCTTGAAGAAATCTTGCTTCCTTCAGTTCTGCTGCTAAATGACATTTGTCTGGAATTAAATGTACATCTGTATATGTAGTTTGATAGTCTTTGTAACGTGGTGCTAAAACTTTGAACAATTTGTGGATCATCTGCTTGTCCTGAAAATAAAATTTAAAACATGAAATAAATAAACCAATAAAATCGCTACCAAAATACTAATATTTCTCATTTTAGACAAAATATACACCAGTAAATTAAACAATTATATATAAACTAAAGTTGAATATAATGTGAAATCATACAATGAAAATAAATGAATAAATAAGTTTTCATTATTAAAAATTAAATTGAATTTCTCAATTAGAACTAAACTCATTCTTAAACAGAGCATCTCACTTTGAAAATGGAGTAGAAAATCAGGATAGCATTAAATAAATGAGATGCACAATAACTAGATAAGCAATTTATTCTCTGGACCATGGAAACAAGAAGATGCAGCACATACAGAAATTGCATCAAATTAGCATGTAGAGTAATAAATATACTGGATTAGTGAAAGAACATTTTTTGAAATCCACAATTTTTTAATGAATGACCTGTATAATCATGATGCAGTTATAAATTAAGCAGTATCTGAATGCTCTGATCCAGGAAGGGTAATAGAAAGGATAAACAGACTACCAATTCAAATTTTTATTTAAAAATTTATTTATTTTTGCATTCAAAATATTTAGTTTGTTTAGATGTTGAAATGGGTGAGGGGGAATGCCAATAATATACTACCAATTATTTGATTATTTTTTTGGTCAAACATTAACATAATGCATATTATAATTCAAAACATGAGTATAGTAACAATTTTAAGAAAATCCATTTTAAAATTTATATTACTTTATCTTGAAATTCATTTCACTTTAAAATTTCATGAATAAATATTATAGTAAAATAATGTGTTTTTCAAATCAAAACAAAAAGCATTTAAATGCTTGTAATCTTAATGTTTTTAACCACTCTCTGCAATTGATTATTAATTTTTTTAGTTAATAATTATTTTAGCTTATTATTATTAGCTTATAATTTTTAGTAATTTCAAAAATTAATCATATTTACAAAGAAAAGGATTAAACAAAGACTGTGCTGATTTAAGGAGGTTTCTAACATTTCCCCCCTCCTTGTTTTAATTTCTCATAAAAAAAGTTTGAGTGATATTTCTCCTTAAAAAAATAGTATAATGGAATTGAAATTTCTCCACTATATTCCTCGTGCCATAATGTATTACATACAATATTAAAAACTATTTTTTATACACATAAAATGTCACTGAATTTTGGAATTGTGACTATTATAAGTTATCTCAATCCTTTTTATAAAGCAACTAACAGATGTTTTATGCTCAAAATGCAATATAATCAGCTCTGGAAAGAAAATTTATAGTTATCATTTCAAAGTAGCATTGAGAGTAATAAAAGTTCATATTAAATGATTGGGAGAACTTCAATATTTTAAAATAAATTAAACAGATCCTAAAATGTTGTTTTATTTTAAAAAATTGAACATCATGCATTAAATATAAGATTCTTTACTTAATAAAAATAATGTTTTTAGGAAGATTATTTTTTAACCTTTGAAATGTGTTTTATAGTGCTGTTAGGTTTTGACTTGATAACTGCTTCTTTTATTAAGGAAAAAGATAGTTAGAATCTATACATGTTGAACATATGTTGTGAACTGAAGAAGAAAAAGGTGTAAGGAACTGAGTTGACAGAAAATATATTATTTGTTCTTGAAAGAGAATATAAATTGCTATAATTTTTTCTAAAATTTATTTCCAAATCACTATTTAACTTATAAAAATATATTAATTTAAATTGAGATGAATATGAATTGCACATTAAATATACCATAGTAATGAATTGCACATTAAATATACCATAGTAAAGTAAAAACTATGGTGGTATTAGGTTTAATTATAAATATAGACTGTGTTTTGCAGTGAGTCATTATTACCGTATTCCCCCTTTTCTTTCTTTTGTAACAGTTTGTATATTATAGTTTTGGAATCCTACATTAATAATTATGCAAGAGTACATTAAATCAATACTATTTAGTTAATGTACTCTTAATTCACATAAGCTTAAACATTGACCTATTTTACAATGAATTACAACAAAGAATTGAAGAGAAGGTTAATATTAATATCTGTATAACTGGTTAATTTTATTTGCATATCTGGTTAATCAATTTAAAAAATTAATAAAAACAATTCTTAAAAATGTATTGCTTTATTAACGTGCTAAAATGTAGAATTTTTATATTTTAATTATTTGTAAATTTTTATTCTTTATTATTATTATTCTGGAATCTTGAAATTAGTTTTTCCCCCAAAATTAACTGTTATA
Organism: Argiope aurantia; assembly: GCA_026543865.1. Lineage (NCBI taxonomy): Eukaryota > Metazoa > Arthropoda > Arachnida > Araneae > Araneidae > Argiope > Argiope aurantia. The sequence continues at coordinate 686,612 of JAPMOR010092362.1, forward strand.
TGATATTACAAGAATAGAACCAATTTAATTCATATAATTGACTAACTAAAAATAAAATTCTGAAAATATTAAGCACTAAGTCACAAAGAAGTACTAAGTAAGTAAAGAATCCATAGGCATACAGAGGAGGGGGGGGGAAGGAGCCTCAAGCAAATCAAAAAATGAGTATAAAGATTATAAAATTCAATTTTTATAGACATGAAACAAGTCAGGTAAAAATACATGAAAACTACAATTGTCAGACAATCATTATACAGAAGCAAAAATATTTTCCAATTGAAATGGAATAAAAGGTACAAGAATTCAAACACTTTTATCAATCTTCCTGTTAGTTCATCAGTAGTTACTGCCATGAATAATTTTTATTCAAAATATCATTTATCTTTTGTATCAGCATGTGTAGCAATATTTGGTACATTTTATAATAATTTTGGTTACTTTTACATAAAAAATAAAAGAATAGGGTTTTCAAATCTAACTGTTAAATTTAAAGAACTATAAACAGTGGATACATATTTAAATCTTTAAAAAGAAAAAGTGGAAGCAAGTACTTTAAATGTAGAAGAGTGCAAAAGCGAAACAAATTCATAAATATTACATTGGACAAAAATTTTATTACAAAAACTGAAATAATGATTTTAAACATGATTCACGACAATATAATCAGAAAACCACATAAATTTAAATGCATTTAATTGGTATTTTACCAATAAAGAAAACTAAAAATCTAATATTTAATAAAAAAATAATATACTTCCAGAAAGAAGTTTGCTAAATCCATGGTAGGAGGATGCTGATCTCCATGTCTTATTGCTTCTGTGATCAGCTAAATAAAAACAATAAAGAGAACATTCTATCAAAAAATAAATAAAAAGAATAGGGGGAGAAATTCATAAAAATGGTTGTTTTTAAATTCTCCAAATATTAACAGATTTTAGTTACTTTGTAAAAGGAACCAGACAATTTTGTGATCATTTCTAAAAAATAATGATATTGCTTTACAATATTTTATAATTAGTTAATAGCATTTAAGATAATTTTTTTTTTCTAAAATAAATTTAAGATTGAAGAAACAAAATTTTAAACATATATATATATTCCACAGAGATATTTACTTTGCATATGATAGTTACAGCAAAGCTTTAATAATAATTAAAAATATGCTTGCTTTAAAAACTCTTACATAACAGATAACTGTCTTTAAATTTTAGATATATATTGAAGGATGGCTATAAACATCTTAAATATTTTTTAGGAAGTATTGATTAACTTTTAATTAATTAACTATAAAAATATTACATTTTTATGCCCTAATATTAGAATGTGGCCAATATATATATAAACTTCTTGAAAACTCAGAAAGTTATCTTTTAACTGATTCCACATTGAATTATTTTATGATGGACCACAGATGAAGGACTGTCAAAATTACTTGAATCTGCCTTATTTCCAAGCATTTCATAAATTTTCCCAAAAGATAATTTGTGCTTATAAAAGTTAAAATTAGAATAAAAGCATGATTGGTTTCATCAGAACCATAAGACCAAGATAAATGAGACCCATTATGTAAGCCGTATTTACGGCTTCAGATAGTTACAGTATGATGATTTTTATTCAAAGGATTTTATTTTTTACAGGAATAATAAATTAAAGAAAAATCGAAAATACCCTTTCGGCATATCCACGGACTTCATCACAACGAGGCAAGAACAGTTCAATTCTCTCATACTTGAATAATGCACTCAAAGTTTTTTTCATTTTATTTATCCTACCTTCAGGTCCTAAAGGTTGTTTTAGATTTCTGTGACGCGGTTTAACATTATATTTTAATCTAGGTATTAATTTTGCAATCTGGGATGCTTCTGGTGGGAAAACCATGTTTCTAAATTATATAAATATTCGAGTGTTTAGTAAATGTTATTGTTTACAACTTGGAGTCGGTTTCTAAGAAGTAGTAGTAGTGTTGTTCTAACGAAATTTCTCAACATTTATGTTTTTTTGAAGAGCTAGTTACGTAAACTTTATATAATTTCATTACAATATTTAGAATTATAATAAAAAAAACATGAATATGATTCTTTTAGTCACAAGAGTTTCGGAATAAATTTTAAAATAATTCGGATTTCGTTTTTTTTTTTTTTTTTTTTTTCTTTGGCATTTAATGACACATGAACTTTCACAGCAATATCAATTTTGCCAAATTTCGCTTCTCCAAGAGATCGAATTTTTAGCATTGTATTTGGCGGCAGATCTTAGGCATCTAAAAATCTTCCTATATATTTTTTCATAACAGCATTTTTCAAAAAACAGTAAATCTCAAGATTTTAGCCTTACCTTTGTTTGTGCATTTAAAATACAAACAACTTACTACAAATTTATGAGTTCCATAATTTTATTGCTATTAATCTTTTTAATAGACGAACCCTCTTTCAGCACAATAAAACGGTCACAAAATTGACTGAGTGTTCTTTCTTTCTTTCTAGAATGCAAAGAGAAGATATTTTAAAAGAATGTGCTTACTGGACATTTTCCTATCACTTCAAGCGGACCGTGAGAATGTGCTGGCGATTAGCCTATTCAGCAATTTTATAAAGCTTCTCATGAATTAATTGTCAGCGTTTCTCAACCTTTCAGTATTCGTGGCCAGAGTTTTCAATCATAATTTTCATCGCCCCCCCCGCTTACAATAAAATGTATACAAAAATAATGTATACTGAGTATTTTGTATTCTGTTTTTAAATTGTTTTTAACTAACTGCCAAAACAAGAGTAAAAGTGAGCCAACGTTGGCCAGAAACCACATCGTGCATTTTGGACAAGCGAGCGGTGAACAGATGAAGCGAATGAAAGCGGAGAAAATTTAAATATTATATTTGAAATGAAATCCAAACAGGGAGATAACGTTAAAAAAATATGAAAGTAGAAAAATTCGTAAATGAAAGTAAACCTAGATGGGGTGAGCTAAATTTAGAAACTGGGAATACATTTTTTCGAATAATAAAAGAAATAAAACAGAGGCATGACAAAACAATAGGGAAAAAATTCGAAATGTTTGTGGAAGGGAATCTACACGACCGATGCCGTCTCGAGCATGCGCGGAGCAAATGTTTTCTCATAAGAAGGAAAATATTCAATAACGCAAGTTTCAATTCCAGCCAGTCTCATTCAAATCTATCCTTTTATCGCTATCGAATCTATCGTGAATTTGTATGTTATATATGTTTTCGTGTTAATTGCAATTCACCATATAAAATATTCAAGGCAGCATATTTATGCAGACTTATGAATAAATTTTTAAGTGGAAGTAAGCAAGCATTAGACGATAGTCAAGCATCAACAAGTACCCAGACGAGCGTGTTTCCAAAAATAAAATCAAGGAAATATTCTGAAGAATACTTACATTTTGGGTTTACCAGTACTGAAGTAAATGAAGAAAAAAGGCCCCTGTGTATCATTTGCTCAAAAATGTTGGCCGCAGACAGCATGAAACCTAATAAATTAAAAGACATTCGGAAACGCTTCATAGTGAGAACGTCAACAAACCCAGAGAATTCTTCGAATTAAATTAAAATCATATAACAAGCAAAAATCACTTTTTAAAGAAACTTTATCTGTGAATAAAAAAAGCTTTAATTGCATCTTACAAAGCCAATGTAAAAAACCTCACACCATTGGTGAAGAGCTAATTTTGACAGCAGCAATTGAGAGTGTAGAAACTATATTTGGAGATAATTTTTCAAAATAATTACAGTCCATACCTCTTTCAAATGATACTGTTGCCCGTCGAATTAGCGATATAGTTGAAGATGTACAGTGTAAGCTTTTCTCGAAGTTGCGTGACAAATTGTTTTCAATACAGCTTGACGAAGCAACAGATAGTAATAAAGATGCTCATTTAATTGCCTATGTTCGATTTTGTGATAATATGTCAGTAGTAGAACTACTTTTCTGCAAACCAATAGAACTCAAAACATCAGCGCTTGCATTATTTGCTATTTTAAATTATTTTATGATCGAGGCAAACATAGAAAGGAAAAATTGCGTCGGAATATATACCGATGGTGCTCGTTCAATGTCCGAAAGATTCCAAGATATACAAGCACTTTTAAAATAAAAATCGCCTCTGTGCGTCTAGACGCATTGTATGATCCACAGAGAAGCTTTGGTTTCGAAAGAAATGAGTCCTGGTTTGAATATTGTGTTAACTACGGTTGTAACCGTAGTAAATTATATAAAAATGAGACCCCTAAAATCGAGAATCTTTTCCGCACTTTGTAAAGACATGGGTACAGTCACAACCCCCGATAGACAAGGACTTAATACTTACGTCACAGAAAGTAATGACGTCGCCCCGAGAGGTTACACGAGTGGGTGCGAATTGGGGGACCGAGGGAGGAATTTCACCCTCTTCAAGTTTACTAATAAGAAACGAACTCTTTTCCTCCCAGGCCATGTTTTAGCCAGTGGCCCTCCTGTGTTTGAGTAGACAGGAAGCGCTATTTCTTATTTGCAAGAAAAATCATTTGTATTACTAAAAATAAGGAATAGAAATGCCTTTGATCTGTTGTGCTCCAAACTGTAATTGAAATGGCCCAAGAGTAAGTGTTTTTGCCTTTTCTAAAAATGAAGAGCTTAAAAAGAAATGGTTAAGTGACATACATCGTGAAGGATTTTATTCGACGCAGCATAGTAGGGTAAGCTTATTTAATTATTTTAAACTAATGCTTAATGTTTCTAAATGAAAAATAATTTATTCTCACATTAGAAATTTAACAGCTCAATAATATCCATTATTCGTGATTTTAATCAAGTGCATTATGAAAGGAATTATTTCATAAAATGCTGTAATGTAAGTAGTATTATTGTCAACAATAATTATAATATTTGCCGTAATTATGTTTACATGCTTTGTTTACTATTATATCTATAATTACGTTTATATCGTTAAATTTTATTATATAACATAACGATAAAAGCATGAGAGTAAACAATAATAATTATACGCTGGTGTGCAAAACTTAAGCAACAGGTATGTTTTTTGCCATAACTTCAGGAGAAATCATCTGAGAGACATGAAATTCAGAAATGAGATAATCTAAAAACAAGGACATTTCACATTCTATTACCATTCAACATCCTACCTTTGTGAAACTGGATTTTCTGCTGTGGCATCTTCTTTGAAGACAAAATACAGAAACAGAACTAAGTGTGGCTATTTCTAATATTAAGCCTTCCTTCGAAAAACTTTGCTTTGCAAGATAGGCCCAAGGAAGTCACTAATGATTATTAAATTTGTTTTTAATTTAGCATGTTTTGATTAAGTAAGTTTTGATTTAGTAAATTGCTTTACTTCAATAAGTTATTAAAAATATCGAAATGTATTTTGTTTTCTATGTGTATGTGTTCTTTCCTTTCAGTCAGTTAATTTTGTTAAATAATATTTTCTCTTGGATATTCTCGCGCCCCCCTCCCCTCTAGCGTGCTCGCGCCCCACAGGTTGAGAATCGCTGAATTAAGTAGATAAAGTAGAATTGGATCAAGAAATAAGAAAATGAACTTACTATGGGCTAAATTAAGATAAAACCTTGGAAATTAATTAAATTGAAATTAAGAGTTTAAAATATCATTACACACACACACACACACACACACACACACACACGTGTGTGTGTGTGTGTGTGTGTGTGTGTGTTCTTCTCAACCATTGCAAAGACTTAAATCTGATTTTGAAATCAAAATTTGTCGAGTTTGCCTTACAAGGTATCAGTAAAACATGTAATAAGTTATTAATTTGATTAAGTTAAAGAGTCATGAAGCAATTATTTTATTAAAAACAATTTTATAAAACAGTTTAAATAATCTTAGGTAATTTATTTGAATTGTATATAAATTTTATTTCTGTTCTGAAAATTATATTGACATTGTTAATTATCCTTACATTTACAGAAAGATGTTTCTCAATCATGCAAATATTAAATTAATCTTTTTGAATCTATCATGTCATTTTAGAATTATCCAAAACTGGAAATGATGAGAATGCTAATAATGTTATGAATAAAGTTAATAAAATATCTGCTATAAAACTTTAAAAAAAACTGAAAGAAAAAAATTACATACGCTTATCTTATACTAGAAATTCGCACAGCATATCGTTAATTAATATGTTTATTAAACAATATTTTCGCTATTTGACTTTTTATAAGTATTTTTGTTATTCAAAAACTAATTTCATACAAATAATTCCATTATTTATCTATATCATGTAATCTAAATCTCTATAGCACAATAAATTCCAATTTGGTTATATGAAATCATGTTGCAAGACCAATTAATAACTATTTTACTGCTTTCATTTCTCATGAACAACGTTACTAAATACCGAAGCGCATAATTGCATTCATTTGTGGAATTTACTTTTGATTTTGTACGATTCTATGATGAATAAAATATTTGAAGGGACTTATTAGACAGATCATTTCAGGATAGCTAATGAATAATATATTCATTCATAATTAATAACAAATCACGACTTTATGACGTATACATAGAGATAAAAAAAAAATTGGTTTCTATTAAGAGGCCTTCGGAACAAAATATTCCTAAGTCTTTTTCTAATTTAAAATTACTGATTCAGAAATTTATCTCTGTCGTATCTTGAATATTGGAAAGAAGAAACTATATCCTTCTATTCTTTCTCTGTATTCAAATTTATAGAAAGTAATTAAGAACAGAAAACCTATCTTGAAGATCAAGTGTCTTTTTTTGTACAAAATTTCATTATAATTGAATGAAAATTTTACTCTTGGGATATGTTGTTTTATCTCTTATAAAAAAATCAAAGATGTTATCAAAATAACATCGAATTAAAAATTACATTCAGTTCAGCTTCAGTTAAGTAATTAGGTGCTTATTTAGAATAGGAAAACTCTCTCTTGCTCAACTTTTATTAACAAAGAACCTTCTAAAATTTTACGAATAATTTAAATTAATCTTTGATAAAATATCATTTGATTTCCAAGTAACAGCATTGCAAATTTATAAAATGAACATCGAATTGAAAATTATATTCATGTCTCAAAAAATAACACTCTGCATTCTAATAAACAGTAAAAACCCATATGCTTGTAATTTTACAAACATAAGGTTCCAAACAGTAACTTAGGCAGACAGTGGAATAAAGCTGCATTTCTGCGATACATCTTGCGGATTTGCGGTGAGTGAATGCATTACTTTTATTTCGCTATTTACTCAAGTCGTATATTCTTGGCCTATTCGCTTGCAGAAAGCTTCTCGAAACATTTGAGGAGATAAAATATTGAAGTTATCTTGTATTACAGGGAAAAACTCAAGCAACGCGATGCATTTTTAATGTGTATGTATGTTAGTGTGTTGAGCAAACGATATTTCCGTTTCGTTTCGCAGGCGATTTTTTTCGCCAAAACGAAACGTTTGGAAGAAATATTCTTTTCTGGTTTTTTTAACGAAGGTTAAGAAAGCATCTTATTTTTTTATTCTGATAAAATGCAAAAATAAATAAATAAATCTATACTTATATAAAGCTCAATGTGTGTGTGTGTGTTGGCGCTCTACAGAAAAGACCATTTGACCTACAGCTACCAAATTTGGTACATGTATACCTTGGAGGTCGAAAATGTGCACCTGGGGTCCCTTTTTTTAAATTTTTAATTAGAATTTTAATTATTAATTAAAGACTAACTTTCCCACCAAAAAAATCTTTTCATTTTCCCCACCGCCAAATTAGTAAGGCTTCAGTTTTTTTTCCAACACTAATGAGGCTAGGGTTAACATTTTTCGGCCGAATATTTCAAATGATTCTGTTTATTTTCTTAATGTTTGATGCATTTGAAATTAAACATTATTAATTAATCGATCTTTCAGATTCATTCTGAAGTACTTTTGAGTTAAAATAAAACAGAATAAAGGAAATTAAAAATTTCTAATCTGAATAGTGTTACCCCAATTGGCGTAGAAAAATTCACGCATTTGCGTTACCGTAACTGGCGTTGAAAATTCACGCATGCGCATTGTCTTCTGATTGTTTGCATCTATTTTCAATGGAAGCGGAATTATTTTTAGTTTAGATGTATGCTTTTGTAATTAAATTGTATTTATGTTAGTTTAAGTTCATCGTTTTTTTAAGTAATTTTTTAACCTGTTTTCGACCGATTATTTTAAACGATTCTGCTTATTTTCTTAGTGTTTGATACATTTAAAATTAAATATTGTTAATAGACCTGCTCATGATGAATCTGAAAAAATTTTGTTGACAAATACTTGAGATATTACATAAATTAAGAAAGATATTCTTTAGTGCCCATAAGGTTTAAATGCTCAGTGACTCTGTTTTCAGCAATCATATTACAAAAAAAAAAAAAAAAAAAAAAAAAAAAAGCTTTGTTTCAGTAAAAACTATTATTATATTAATTGCAGATTAATCATTTCCACTTTAATTTAAAGCATAAATTCTACGAGAGCCAACAGAAAGTTAGAGAGATACAGATTACTTTATGACTGAAGGCCTTTATAATATTGTGAGTGAATTGAAATTTGAAGTTTTAAAATATATTAATGAAGAAGCTATTAAAGCAGGAATTACATAAAATATTTAATTATTAAAATTTTAACGAGCATTAAGATTAGCGAAACGGCTGGTCGCCAAAGGCGGCTAGTAAATAAATAAATAATTTAAAAAAATGCAGTCAAGTCGTATATCACATCATGGTTTTTATGAAAGCATATATTTTGTGTTGAATGGATTAATTATAATATTCTACAGCCGCTTTATTTTTCAAGCAAAATTCATCAATATAAAAATAGCTTGTTAAATCATAATTCAGAATGCAGTTTCGTCTTTCTAAGTAATATATATGAGATTTCCCAGGAAAAAAAACCTGTAAAAGGATTGGTTTTATAAATTTTATTTCTTTTTAATCCCATGAATTTCTTTTTCAAAAAGATATATGGTTCCGATAATTAAAATCAAATTTCAAAAAAATTTGTAATGAAATAAAGAAATGGTTGTTCAATTTGTATGATAATTTTCACGAGATTTTTTTTTTAGCTGAATATCAAAATTATTAATATGAATTAAAATTCAAAGTAAAATTTCAAAACATGATTTTTATTTTGCATTACGAATTTTACGAATTTTTTACTATAAAAATATGCTGCAAGCGATATTTTTATTGGCATAAGTTGGAAGCAACTTTAATTAAAGAAGTACGCAGTCGATGGTATATAATTATGACTGAATTTAGTCAAATGCTTTAATTAAATAAATTCGATTCTCTTTACGAAATATTAGTTCAAAATAAATGAAATGTTTACAATTTTCCCTCGGAAGTGATGGATAAAATATAAATTTTGTAAGCAATAATCATCAAATTCGAATAACAAACATTCCTTATAATTACATTTTATGAGAAAAAATATTTTATTTTTAAACAAATTATTTTTAATTTGGTTTTCCATTAAAAATATCATAAGTAAAGAAAATATTACATATAAATTTATGAAGTAAAGAAAAATTTCCAAATTCTTTAATAAGCGTTCATCTATTTCAGGTTTAAATTGTGAATTTTAGATTGTTGAAATTCATAGATCTAGTTGATTCATAGAAGTTGACTAATAAAGTACTTCTGAACAAATTAACCTGCTTCAGAAGGCAATGGCAAATTTCCAATAGGCAGCAGCCTAGGGTCATTAGGTTGAAGGAAGAGGCATACAAGCTTCTTATATTAATAAATTTGTAAAAAAAAAAATGCAAATTTTATGAATTATAGATATTAAGATAACATTAATGCTATGACCAAGCACAACTGCTCAAGTTTTTAAATGTTCCTAACTGTTTCGCTATTTTCACTAGAAATTTACAAATTCCGAAAGTCTATTTAAATAATATTGAACACAAATTTGAATGCTGCATTGTCATTAAGAATAAAAAAAATTAAGAAATAAAAACCATATAATTTCAGAAAATTACTAAAATAACAATATAAAAATTTAGCCAAAAATAAATCATTAGCATATTGATTAAATTAAAAATGTGCTGAAATCTAAAATACTTTATTGAACTTTATTGAACCTGATGAGTCAGAATACTATCTGATGGTTTTTCATACCTTTCATAAAGGCCTTTGTGTTATATTTGGCTTCTTAAAATGCAAAAGTATTAGAAACAAATATTTTTCGAAATACTTGATTCAATATACTTGAGTTTTTTTTTAACGGGAGAGATAGAGCTCAGAATATCTTGAAGTATCTTTTTCATCTTTTTTGTGTTTTACTTAGATTATCTTTTTATGTATTTATTCTACTTTATATTATTACAAACCGCTTTTGGAGAACAATTTTCCCATAGAATGATTTTCCTGGATCTGAAACTATTAACATGGTACGAAATAGTTTAAAAAAATGTCATTTGGTTATTTGATTAGACTGATTTTACTACGAAGTTTATATCCATAAAAACATTTTTTTAATCCTAATTTTAATATAGACAAAAGAATGGTTTGATGGGAACATTGATATTAGTTTTAATTCCATCAAAACAATAAAAACATTACTGAAGATTGAGTTTATCGTCAAATATTTGAACACCTTATATACTTATATTACATGTGTGCCAAATGTATGACTCCAAATACGATAAATTTATCCAGACAATACACACACCCACATACACACACACATGCGTGCACGGACGCAAGCACGCACTTTTACATCTTTCTCTAGTAAAAATAAGAAGAGTCTTATAGATGCACAAAAAAATGTTTCCAAGAAAATAAATTGCCCTTTTCGCTTTTCTTTCGAAATTATCTGCCAATTAACAGTCGTATGAATTAACGAGAAAGGAAGAGAAACATTACAAAGCAAATGTTGCATGATGTAAGAAAAGAATCTAACTGTTAGTATATCCAGGTTGCAAAATTATATTATTGTCTAAAAAATGATAAAAGAATGTAATTCCAATTTTTTTCTACAATTTGTGTATTTAAGCGTTCATTCTTAATTATAAAAATAGCCATTTAAACGAATTATTAATCTAACTCATTTATTACATAGACTGGCATAAATTTTGTGTAATTTTACTTGGTATGCAAGATTTAGTTTTAAATTAACTTGATGTCGGCAAAACAGAAAATTTAATTACTTAAATTATTGAATAATTTTAATTTTATAAGATTTTTATATAAAAGTGGACCCCAAAACATTACTTTTTCCTTTCCGTGACTTTTAAAATGCTTATTAAGCCTAATGAACAATTTTCAATAGAAAAAGATTTTAGTTTCTTTTATGAATTAAAGGAAAAGTTAGATTTTATTAAATGTGTGTCGCATATTCTAAATTTGGAAATTCAAACTATCTAACTAAAAATAGCAGCTTGGTAAATTTTTTTTTCTTCTTGTAGATTCTCCAGCAAATGTAAATTTTATAACACATAGAATATTATTTTAGATGTGCATAATCAATATTAATATTTTAATAATTAACATTTAATAATGCGACTAGAATTTTATTCTTGTGACATGTGAAAGATTCTATAAAACTATTTTAAGAAGTCGATGCCAGCTCACGTGATACACACTAAATGCCCGTTTCAATTTAATTTTTTAATTTATTATAACATTGTTCCAATATTTATGGATGAATAGACAACTGTAAATTTATGGATGAGAATGAGTGGACTACCATGCGTAAAAAAATGCATACACATAATATCTGTGCTTAGAGAAACTATCCGTTCTTTTAGCGTTCACAAGGTGCATTGATTTCACTAAAATAATCTTATGCAAAAAAAAAAAAAAATCCACGATAAAGAAGTGTCAGACGATATTTGGGTTCAAACCCTGTAATTGTCAAGATCAAT
>JAPMOR010092362.1:698510-721103 GCA_026543865.1 Argiope aurantia
GTCAAATAACATCTTGCATAAATAATTGGGAGCATCCTTTTATTTCAAGTGATAAATCGATTCAAACGGGGTTCGAATCATCAACAGTTTGTGTACACGCATTCTAATGGAAAGAAAAACCTAATATGAAACGAGCATCCTATTTCTGCTAACATGAAGTAAGCTTTTCTCACTTTCTTTGAAAATCCACTGGGTGAGAGTAACTGACTTTTTTTTTTTTGTATAAAGCTAAAAATTATGGACCAGGAATAAAAATTCTGGACTTTAGGTATGAGATTCAACGCCACGAGTGTTTAGATTTTTATGTTCAGAGCAGCTTGTACGTGAGCAGTTTGTATTTTATAGTATAGTGAAAAAAACAACAACGTACATATGTTTTAGATATTTTTTTTCCCTAACTGGGACCAAACTTTGCCGTAGAACTGAAATTTTAGTAGTTTTCTATATCGTGTTGTTGTTTCTAATGGCACTTGTCATAGACAAGCCTACTGACTTTAAAAGTCAGTGATTTTAAGCCAAGGGTGCGTCTCTTGCTTTTTGAGTAGCGCCATCTAGGGCGAATAGCATGAGTTAGCTACACACACGTCACAACCCTTTAGGTGGGGCGGGCTTCATTCATGCATTTCATTCACTCATTTACAGATCGTAATTTAGGCCTGAATAAGAGAACGATCACATCTGAACCAGTACCCCCAGTGGTATTACTCTTGACATGGAGGACTTTGGAATCACGACAGATTTATGCGTGCGCCATCCACCATACACACGGAGAATCTTCGTCTGGCGAGGTTCGAAATAGCAACCCAAGGGACGTAAATCCAACGCTCTACCAACCAGGCTATCCGGGCCCTTTCTATATCGTTGCGTTTCTGAATTGCATGCATTCGAAAGTACAGATAGACAGACTGCCAACTCTTTGTCAGATGCAGTTTAAAATTTGATAAGAATCTACAATTTCGATGCTAAAACTGTGTACCAAATTTCATTAATATAAGTCGTAGAGTGTTGGGTTATCTCATTTATTCATATGCGATAGAACAGATCAATAGACTAGCTCCCATTTGCTGAATTTGGCTCAAAATCTACGGATCTACATTTTGGGATACGTGTCTATACTTAAGAATGCTAAATCTATCTGCCAAACTCTAAGTACCTAACATCACATTTTGCAGTTATCATGTTCATCTGTATTCTAACAGCCGAACAGACATTCTTCTAATTGGATTTCTGTCACAGTTTGGTTCAAATCGACAAATAGGTGATAAACATACTATATTCCATCCTTTTAATTCAAAGAGTTTTGTGTTAGCGTGTTCACAGACAGGCAGACTTAATTCTAAAAATTTATTTTCCAGATTCATTGTGGTCTGAAACGTGAAGCCTCATCAAAATCTCGAGTTCGATTATTTTGACGACTGAAATATTTTCTCTTAATATATTTCGTATACGAGAAAATAAAAAAAAGGATTTAAAGCAAAATACGCATCTCTCCTGTCTCTAGCGGAATAGTTGTAAAAAATAAAGAGACTTTTCTTATTCTCTGGGGTAATCTTTGTTCTCCCCTGAGAAACTGAGAGAAATTCGGTTCTCTTCTGAGATCTTTTCCATGTCTCGAGTGGAAATAAGTACGCTGACAGTTGGAACCGTAACTGACAGACAAACTGGGTCTTGAATGAAAAGAAAATGGCTATATTTCTAGATAATAATAAAATGATTTTGTAAGTTCTTACAAAGTGATGTTGTACTCGAAAACGTTTCATAAAGGTATGTACAGTTTGAATTAAAAATTCTTGGAATTTATTCCATAAAAGACCTTTGAATGAACTAAATATCAGAATCTTTATAAGAATTAATTGGACATTAGCAATTTTTATTAGTATGCTTTAAAAGGCTTAATTTTTATTTCAATTATAATCTAATTTTTTAAATTTTTATCTTATAACTCATTTTTATAAATTTTACAGAATCTGAAATTTTTTAACCATTCTAATCATTACCAGATGGCGCCACTTTTATAAAATCAGAATTTAAATGAAACCCCTGTTTAGCGGATAAAAAACTCATGAAAAAATTAAAACAGTTCATTTTTAACAGAAATGTAAAAATTTCAGTATTCGAACTTATTAATGAAAGTTTTAAATATATAACTAGTTAAATTATATAAAGATATCAAAAAAGTTTCCTTAATTTGTTCCTGTTAAGTTAGTTTAGTACATTATTCCCTTTTTCGTATATTTCCTTAATTTCTTCAACATGTAAGCTCATAGCTCGTATTAGATGCCTTAGACCATCCTATTTATTGATTTGTACATTTCATTAACTTTCTATCGATATCGTTATACACCAAAACAGATCGCAGGGTAGAGCATCAGTGTTTAAAAATTGGCCTATTTTAAATATTTTTCGCCATTGAATTCGAAATTCCGAATATATTTCTGCAATTCCGAAGTTTCCGTTAATTACATTTTATTACAAGTACAATAAAATTTCAACAAATTTTTTTAAAGTGTTTTAATAGTGAAATATACTTAAAATATAAGACAAACCGAATATTCATATCTTGATTATCAATAATCGAAAAAAAAAAGAATGCAATATTAATATCAATAATGAAACCGATGCATGATCCACTTCATCAATAAAAAATGTATATGGGTTTTAATATATAAAAGGTAATGTGGTTTAAAAAAAGTTAGAAAAATATAATTCTGAAATTAATTAAAATATAATTCTGAAATTGTTATAATTTAAAAGATATTTTTTCGAATTTTAAGATGATGACATGATTATTTTCGTGCTACAAATTATATATATAAAAAAAAACGTTAAAATTTTGCTAAATTATTATTAATTAAAAATGTTTTTAAAAAAAATTCGCTTTAGGGTGTTTATTTCCTCACTCCAACTTATATATGTGCCATTTTTTGGTAGCTATAGTTGAAATGGTCTGGTCTAGACAGCGCCAACAATATTCGTCTTTTTTGTTAGTAGAGATAGAATTAAAAATATTCTTTATCGTAAAATTTTATATAAATTTTTAGGCAATAGGCATAAAAGTATTTTCAATCCGAGAAACGCTTGGGGAATAAATTACAAGTATAATTGCGATTCTATAAAAAAATACTGAAAACTAGAGCGAAATAAAAATTCGACATGATATTTAACAATTCAAAATGTTAATATGATGCATATACATACATGGATATTAAAAAAAAATCATTTGTATGGCAAAAAAGGGCAATTTTGAAAATAATTATTCACTGCATCATTTCACAATATTACACAGCATTTTATATTTCCAATATTGTTTTAAATAATTGCTTAGTTCAGTTTACTTTTTGGGAGGAGAGTGATTCTGGAAATTGCTGTATATACGTTTTTCTCAGATAATAAATGAAAGTTCATTTTGATTAAATCGATGGCTTTTCACTTAACTCTTCCAATACTCCATTTGTAGCGGTTACATAACTCTACCATCTCCTCCTCTTTTGATACAATAGAGGGCGTTAGTTTATTAAGATCAAGGTATACTTCGTATGATCCTTCTTGGGGATCATTATTAGATTGTATTCTAGTGAGTGTCGTGTATTTTCGTGTTCGTGTTTGTTTTGTCTTGTGAAATGTGGAACTTAGAAAATAATGAAATAACTGTTCCTGAAACTCGTTTATTGTTTTCATCCACCTCATAATGAAAGCATAAAGATTTACACATTAGATTTTACACATTAGAATTTTAAAGCATCCGTCATAACAGGCATTGGACAGGAACTGAAAACAGATAGGAAAAAGGTTCATGAGAATTAAGGAATTTTGATAAATTATTATGGATGGAAGATTCAATAATTTTTCTACGAAAACATTATTGGAGTTTGGCAGTCTTCTGATTTCAAAATCTCACATGCATCCTTGTTTAAACAAAATAAATTATAGTTTACGGTCTGCACCGTATATAGAGTATCCATTAGAAAAGGTGTTCATCATTTACCTTATTATTACCCAGATAATTTAATAGGTTTGCAAAAATGGTTTCATAAAAAAGAAATATTTTAATAGTTTAATCCACATTAATTATTTACTTTTGCATCTTCTTTTAGTTTAACTCTAGATAACTAAACTTTCGCTTAACTGACTACCGGCATCTGTCAGTTTTGAAAATTCGAGATGTCTCCGTTGCGCTTACCTACTGCGTTTTCGTGACGTGTGAATTTTTTTAAAATTCAGAAATTATAATACATATCTTAAGTTCGCTAATTTGTTTCAAATAAATAAAGGAATTACAGATTACACTTGTTTTCAGTTCGTAGTTTAAGAATCGAAAACAAGTTTAGTCGCAAAGTAACATTGCTTTAAATTTAATTATCGAGAGTTAAATACTGTAACCCGAAAATTCACAACATCAATAGTTTCAGTTCATGTTTAAAGCAATTGTATAACTATTTGTTAGTTTTTTATTTCTTGGTCTAAGAGCTTTTCAGTAATTGAAAATATTTAAATTTCATCAAAGCAATGAAAGTTGCTGCTTTACCTTGTAGAGCAGTATTCAAACTATTAAACTTGATAAAAATATTTATTTTGATATAAATTTTTCAACCTATAATCAGTTTATTTAATACAAGCCTCTTTGGCGATGCATTTCTTTTCCTAAAAAAATAATCTTGCCATAATTCCCTATAAATTCAATAAATACAATCGTATTAAATATATTTATTCTAATAAATTCAATAAAAATGAAATTATAAGGAAGATGATTCGCGAAATTCCAATCATAAATCTTCGAAATTAAGCTAAATGCAGCGGTATGCAATCCTTCCATTTAATACATAACTCATTGATGTTACAAAGATTTATTTGTTTCATATAGAACTTAGAATTAAGGAAATATCTTATTGCTAAGTCATGAAACGTCCGCCAAATGGCTGCCACCTTACATTGTGACAAAAAAAAACCTATTGCTTTTATAAAGAAACATTCAATTTTCTTTTTTAAGGCCTACAATTGAAATTATATTTGGCGATTGTTACGAAATCTTAAGTCTAATCAGACAAAATTTCAAAAAAGTTCGAAAGCCTCAATAAAGAAAAAAAAAAAAAAAAAAAAAAAATCAGAAATTTATAATTTTAGAAAATAAAAAAGTACGGAACACCGGATAAATCCGGAATCTAATCACTATTGAAACTAATATAAATATAATCACGAGAGAGCCTACAAAACGTAAACACCTGCCCAAATACGAGATAAGATAATCAAGCAAAGAGCACATGTTCCAATTATCACAACCTTTTGAGTTCGGAAACTGCATTGAGTAATTTTACTCATTTGCCTCATTAACACTAATTTATTCATGTTTTAAAAACATCTGTTGATTTTTGGTGCAGAAGAAGACGTAAAGGTTTTGTAGAAGAATCCGAAAACATAATTCTGGCGTCTTTCCAAAACATGGATTAAAAGAGCTAAAACGTTAAAATATACGTAATGTAATCAATTCTGAATGTCGTAAAAGGTGTTGCATATTTTTAAAGATATATATGCAAACAACTATCGTACGCCAAGATTTTATTTTGTGAGAGAAATTTTTAAAAGACATTAGTTTTTACAGTTGAATTCTTTAGATAATTCGCACATAATAAAAGCTTTCAGGGTCATAATATATTTTTCCTTTCTATTACAGATATATTGTTTAGTCTATCGTTTCAGATTTAAATGCAGAGTCTTTAATTATTTTTCGACTTCTAGGCGCTTTTACGAAGTATACAAAGGGAAAGTGATGCAATTGTTACAAAATTCTAATTCGAGATTTTGACGGGGCCGTAATGGTTTGATAATAATGCCCTGGCTTCAGAACCGCGTTAATGTAAGTGAACTGAGCCAAATTAAACATTTTAATGAATCTACAACTTTAACACTTTTCTGAGTCCGAAAAAAGCATGTTTGGAATTATTTCTGTTTACCGCCCATTCCTTATATGAACACAATAATTCAAAAATACTTCAAATTAAACGGATAAAATTTGCTATATTGACTTAACATTACATTTGTAGTATTTTTTTCATTAAATTTTAAGTGAAAACTATTTAGAGAAATTCCAACTTTCAACCTGTCCAAGCACAGATGAACACAAAACATAAAACGCTAGAAAAATAAAATTTGGTACTCAGATTTAGCATCTAAAATATCGTCTGTCGGTGGGTACTTTTTCACACATGCAAACGGAATACCTCAAAAACGCAATGACAAGCGAAATTTGGTACGTGACATTATTATAATGATTGTAATTTATGCCTAATTTTTGGTTTAGGTCATTAAAAAGATGTCGAAAATACAATTTCTATTTTAAATTTATTAAATGAATGTCAAGGTTTAATCGTCTAAAATATCACTTAGAATCACTCGATAGATTCAGTAAAATTCTAAATTCAATCCAAAGATCAATATTTCGTAACTTTTTTTCCTCTATGCATTCGTGGCCTTACTCAAGGTTCACATATTTTATGCTGGGGGAATGAGATAAAATTTTTATTAGAGAGTATAGGGAAAGTTTTGTAGAAACCACTTCGGCTTATATTAAACAATTTTCTTCAAATTTGTAACGATTGAACTCGTTTATTAAGTTTTCACAAGAAGAAGATGAAGAAAAGTTTTAAATCAAAATTGAAAAGCAAAAAAAAAAAAAAAAAATCAAAATACGAGAGATACTAAAATTTGTAAACTGTACGTATTGAAATTATCATGGGATTTTGATATTAATTGAAATCAATGATAAGAATTTAAAAAAAAATCAAATGTGTTCTGAAGGGCGAGTTATTACATGACATAAAATGTGATGTTTTTATTGGAATAAAAAAAAACTGCTCGACTTTATTCTTCAAAATAACTTCCTGTCCGTCTTATTCAACAGAAGATTTCATTTTTCTTTTTATTAAAATGTGGCATTTATGCAGCGAAAATTCAGTATTATTTTTGGAGAAGTGGTTTTCAATATTTCAAAACTTATCTAAGTCATTTGACTTGATTTTATAATACATGTATGAACACACAAATTATTATCCTAATGGATTGCATTGGCGACTCTATTCACCAGATATTGATTCATGATATTTCTATTTATATGATCAAATGCAAAATTTGATATAGAAGAAGAAGTGGATATACTTTATTAGCCTCAAAAGTACCCAAATTTTTTTTTCAAGCTTAAAGAAAGAAACAATTTAATCTGCATCTGACAATTTTTTCATTAGATTGTGCTCTAGGGTTTTCACTTTAAAAGCCTTATCAATTAAGTTCCATTCTCATGTTCTTTTCAATTAAAAATAGTATACTATTTTGAATACCCTAAAAGATACCTCAGATCAAATTCAATATATGGAATACACTTGCATTCATGCAGTCGGGCACACAAACTTCCTGATAATGGATTTCGTTGAAAATTTAATAAAAATTTACAAATTTAATCAAAGTGCAAAGAGATAGGTCAATAAAATTCATAGAATTGGTTTCACGTCAAAAATGTTAATAATCATCAAATTTTGAACTGAAACCGTCAAATGGTTCACCGTCTGTCGGTCTGTACTTTCGCCTGAAAGCAAATGCGATGATTTAAATTAATGAGTTTCGGTGTGTATTCTTGGAACTACATCTGTAATTCGGAATCAATTTTAGTGTCAATCAGCGGTATGCAAGCATCTAAAAGACAATTCTTGAGCAAAATTCAATAAATTAGATATTTTTGTGCAAAATTCTATAAAAATACCACGCCAAATCTTGGAGAGATTCACGCCAAAGTTCTTTATTTTGTAATTATTTTTCATCAATGCCTTGGGTGGTATTCGGAAGTCTACAGATTTTTATGCGGGGAAAGGGGAAGAAGATTTTTATTGGATAGTATGCGAAAAAGTTTCGGGGAGACCAAACTCACTGGTTACACAGGCAAACCATCTGCTTCGAAAGGTGAACCTGACTTACAATAAATCTCTTTCTCGGTCGATATTAACTGTACTTGAGACATCTAAAAAGAACAAGCAATAAAACCCGACATAAAAATTTTATCCAACGTTGAAAATATATTAAAGAAAAACGTATCTGACAAGGTAATCTCATTTGTTGCCAGTATTTCGTCCTCTTCAAAATAATAATAATAACAATAATAATAAATGAATAAAAAAAACTGATAACTTCTTACTGGCACCATTGTTAATAACATACTTTCAGTCAAAAAGATACTGAACATATTTTCTACTTTTTAGACGACAACAATAAAAAAAAAACTAAAAAAAAAGGAGAAGAAGAAGTTTTACGAAAGTTAAAAATAATATCACCTATGACTTAAATGTCGTCAAACTCTGCAATTGAGAGGATACCTTTGAAAAATTCATTATCTTGTGAAATTGGGATGGAATCGAGTATTTAAGATACAAAAATTTCAGTATTCTGTTTGCAAAACTATTCAGGATATTTCGAAAGTTATCATTATATGAGGTATACGACTCCGAAAATAATTAATTGCAATTGTCATTGAGACACTTGTTATAACATAGCTACTGCACAATGTATCAAAGAATTTTTAAAACTGAATCTGTGAAAGGAAATAGAAACAAGAGACTGTATATTTTGAGTTTTTTTTAACAATTCAAAACAAGCCCTTTCATATATTAATTGTTACAACGATTTAAAAATTATTTGAATTCCTGTTCAGTTCATTTTATGAAACTGTCCCGAAGCATGCGTTGAAATCGTTTGAATGAGTGGAATATCATGAAAATAATATTCTTTTAACTTCATTTAAATTTGAGAATAAAGAGAAATCACATGTAGCTAAATCAGGCGAATACAGTGTACGATGAAGCACAGAACCTATATATATGCATATAAGAGATTATTAATTCAAACAAAAAATAAGAAAAAACGAGAATTGTTTTTACTGCTGCGAGTTTAACACTTGTTCTTTTTAGAATACATTATTATTTAATTTTTCCATTTTCCGCAGAAACTCATATTTACGAACCAAAAAACAAGAATGGATACACATTCAGAATTTAAACTCAGTTTATTCCAATTGGAATTCATCTTTGTCAAAACTTCTGAGACTAGGTTAAGTTTGTTTT
This sequence comes from Argiope aurantia, assembly GCA_026543865.1. Lineage (NCBI taxonomy): Eukaryota > Metazoa > Arthropoda > Arachnida > Araneae > Araneidae > Argiope > Argiope aurantia. The sequence continues at coordinate 707,609 of JAPMOR010092362.1, forward strand.
GAATTATGTAATAACTTGCAATTTGTTCAAGCCAACTTTTAATTTTATAATATTGTGTATGCATATGTAAGGAAGTCCTGTTAGGAAAACAGATTAAATGCATTTTGAAATCTGCGTGGAATCGTTTATTGTCTAAACTTTTGCGCAGCAGCGTGATAGAGAATAAGCTAGAAAGTTTCTGGTGACTACTCTGAAGAATTAAAATAAGAGCATAACTTTATTAACAGATTCAAAAATGGAGAATATTTGTTGCAACATAGCCAAATTGTAGCAAGGAAATGCATGTTAGCAAACAAAAGAAAGACAAGACAGAAGTTTTAAAAAAATGTAATCATCATTTATAAAATAAAATAGCATCATGATATTACTTTTCAGAAATGATGCAGAATAATACAGATATTATAGCATGACTAAAGAAGCATAAATTCGATTACATTCCTGTGCACCGTTTTCATTTAAGATACTCAAATTTTAGTTGAATTTCTATTCCGTAGGATGGGTGCCATAAGGAATGTTGAAAACTAGATGTAGATGAAGGACATAAAAGATTATGAAAAATTGTACACAATAATTAATTTTGAATTATATTAATAATACCAGAAGAAGGAAAGAAAACTAGAAAAAGTAATCTTTAAAAGCACACTTCTTTTATGTAAAAAATAAAAAATAAAATAAAAACTGACCAAAAATTGCCAAATATTTCAGCTAGACCTCGGTACATCATTTATTTGAGTTAAACCTTCCAGAGCAAGCATCTTGACTATAAGCTAAAATACTGTCTTCAGATGTCGCCAAGCATTGCACTGACACCAAATATTGATGTCAGTATAGAATAAATAGTTATCTAACGTAATAACTAAATATTAATATAAGACCTATGCTAAGTGCTATCATAGAAATACGTTGTCTCCAAACTAAAAATTGGAATTAATTTTTTATAAGTACAACATTGTCGCGAAATATTTGTGAAATCTTAATATTAAAAGTAGCCAAATGCATTAACTAAATATTGGCACCAGACATCTTTAGCGCTGTTGTGTGCTGACGAAAAGAACCCAAACATTTTAATAAAATGAAATCTTAAACCCTTCAGGTGCCGAAAATATTATTATATAAAATACAATTTTTATCATAGGAAAGAAAATTTTAAAAATTGTATCATGAATGCTATGGAAATTATAATTTTCTTAGAATGTATTTACCAGCAATTCAAGCCTTTGAGGTCTTATTTGAATGTTTGAATTAAATGTTTAAATTTATTTTTAATAAAAAATTCTCTAATTTTCAGTGCACTTATAAAAATATATTTCAAAACTTATTTCATTTTCATAATGCTCAATTTTTTTTAAAAAAGCACATGATAAAAAAAATTAATTTATAAGAAGCTCCAATTTCAACAATCAGGAATTGTATTTTTTCTATAAGTTTTTACTGAATGAAGCATTTCTGTCTTCATGACTTAAGACACATTCACTACAAACGCAGCGATCTAATGGTTTGAAAGGAAATTTCTCGGAATTCAGAATCAACAATTTCTAAGAGGAAATAACCGATATTCGAAAGTGCTTTGTGTTTTTTTTTTAGATGGCATCCATTTCATAAGAACAATAAATAAATTTATCTGCAACTGCTGCATTTCTTTCGAGAAATAATGGATTAAAGAATGAGCATAGAATTTCTGGAACTGCTTTGAAAAAGATCCATGATTTGTTAAAAATATAAAATGATTGCTCCCGATTTTTCAGAAAGGCTTAAAAATATTAATAGTTGCAACTAAAAAAAAAATACTATTTCAGAGAAGAAATTCTTTGTATTTTTGCTGAAGTTATTTTAAGGTCAAATATCTATAATAAGAATAATTTTCAGAGCTATAATTTGATAGAAAAATTGTCAAAGGAGTGAGATATTTTCGAGGATAAAAGTTATTAGTAAAATTAATGAAGGATATCGACATATTTTTCCTTTTATATTGATGGAATAAAGTAAAAGTACTGTAATAGTGAAGAGATGCAGCCCACAAGTTTCCGACCCTTAAAAAAGTATTATTATTATAATTTTCAAAAATGGCTCATTTTCGCTACGAACATTTTAAGGAAGAAATGTAAAGAGCTTGATGAAATTATTTTTTGGTATGTGGTGTTTAAATCCAAAATGTAGCTTTGCGTTCAAACTTGCATGAAATCCGTCAAAGAGATGTCTGTAGTATCATGTTACCACATGCATGTTAAAATGATAAAAAAAAAAAAAACCACAATCAGCTACATAACTGAGATTTTGTATATGATTTTACCAGCATATATGAAGAATCGATTCTATTTTAGATTATGGATTTAGACTTATTTTTGACTATGGCTTTACGTGCACCAGATTCGCATAGAGGCGGTTCTTCGGTGGAATCGGGTCACGAACCTGAAACCTTCCCGTTCTTCAGCCGAGACCTTACTACGAGGCCACCGCGGCCCACATACAAAGAGAAAATAATTGCCAACAAATTCGACCGCGAGGTTTTCATAATCTATATATTTCAGATTTTACTGAGTTACTAAAACATATTTCTGAAATTATGTTTTTTTTCCCCCTCTATTTGCTTACGATAAGTCAAAAATACTTTGAGCTAGATGGATGAAGATTTGTTTGTTGTTTTACCAAATTTGCCACATCTTTATTATATACTGAACGAAATTCCTTCACCGGAGGTTTATCTACTATTTATTCAAGCACAAGAGAGAGAGAGAGCAATAATCGAAAAATGCAGAGTGGTAGAATAGATAAAATTTGACACATAATTTTTTAGTCGAAAGTATTCCGCTGTATCCAATTATGAAGCAAATCCGTTAAGGGGATGATCGTCTTCAGCCTGTACATTCACTTGCATATAAATGTATAGGCCAAAGACAGAATTACAGAAGGTGAGAACACAAAATATATAGTCCACAATAACTTAGAAACGCAGTGACTTACATCACTAAAATTTGGTACAATGTCTCATGATCAAACATATAGTTCTGTTTCAAATTTAATTTCCAATCAGTAAAATAAAATGTATTTAAAATGCGTATGAGATTTCCATTGTTATTCTGAGAGGGATTCCATTCTGAGCTAGATAGATGAAATTCCGTATATGATTATTACACCAAGCTTCTAAATTTTTATCAAATTTTTGTGAAATCCATTTACTCTAATTTTGTCCGTCTGAGTGTAAGTAAACATAATAGCTACAAAACGTCAAGAGCTCGATGAATAAAATATGGTACGCAATTTTCACATCTATTATTCATATCATATCTTTAATAAAATCAGCCAAGAGGTTGACTGTCTGTCAATCTGTATAGTCACATGCATGGAAACGCGATAAATCAAAAATGCAATAACTTAGAAAAATGATTTTTTTATTTGAATTTGAATAAAAATTGAAATTTTTAAAATCTTAGAAATTATCTAAATTAAATTTTGGTTTCAAAAAGTCGGAAAAATATCTAAAATACATAATCGGTGTTTTCTTATTATAGCATCAAACATAAAACATTCCTGTGAGAGAGCTTGAAAATTCAAGCACTCATAGGGTTCACAGGCGTAAAAAAGTTCGCACTTACTTTTAAATGCGGAAGGGGAAGTTGAGGGTAACACTTTCATTAAAGAGTATGCAATTAAGTTTTGGGAAAACCTACCCTCTTCCGTGCTGCTCTTCGATGCTGAACGGACGAACGATTAATACCCCCGCTCCCCCAAGACATGCGACCTGACCGTGAATTTGACGAAAAAAAGATTAAAAAATCTCCAGGAAGTTTGGCAATAGGTCCATTAGGATGAGATTTATGACGATCTTTCTAAAACTTCCAATGCATCGTATCAGAAGTTATAAAATGAAGCGAAAGCAAGCTGGAGGCTGTTAGTTCAGTTGAGCTAAAGCGACTGCTCATTACTCTGAGACGAGTATTGGGTCTTGTGCCAAGTCTTTGTAGTCGAGTATTGAGATAACATTGAGTCGTGCTCTGAATAACCAGTCAGTACTGAGACGAGCATTGCTTTAGTAGTGAATCGGCAGTCATATTCTGTTAAAGCGAGTAGATAGTGAAGAATAGCAAACGTTTGGAGGGATGGGAATGATTGAGTCAACTCTCTGTTCCTCCGGAGTTCTTTGGGCTTTTAAGGTTGTTTATTACTGATTTGCTGCTTTGTGCTGCTGTTTATTCTTAGTACTCTTCTTGTGTACGCTTAGATGTGTGTCTGCTATGTCGTATCCTTTGATTTTCCGGACTTTCATACTTTTTAAGGAATTTTCCGTAATAATATTGAGAAAAATAATTTTCTGTAATAATATTGAGAACGTGTATTTTGGACGCTTTCTTCCCAACTGATTAAAAGCAAAATTTGAAGCTGATCTACGCTTTTAATAACAGAATCACAAACAGAATTTCATTTCTCTAAGCTGTTACCTTACTAAGTTATCAATCTTTAGAGAGATTTGATTCAAATTTTTATAAAGACTTATAATTTAGATAAAAAAATAGTGTGCATCAAATTTTATTCCTCTAGTTTTGCTTTTGTGATTCTGTTCATTTGTTTTCGGATAAACAAACAGACAGATAAATCTCCTGTAAATGAATTTCATCAAAAATTTGATAAAACTGAATCAAATTTGATATAATGTAAAGACCACATACCAAATTTCTTCAGCCTATCATCAAATTTTTCGAGTTATTTTGTTCACAGACAAACATATATGATTCCAAAAATTTGTTTGTAGAACTCAGGGAGGTTCAAAATGTGGAGAGTCTTCAAAATCTGGAATTGGAATTTTTCACAGTGTTTGCAATCGGTATAATTCATATACAGATAAATAAATATGGTATTCCTTGCATCATTTAAACACTTGATTAACTATTGCTTCGATCAATAAATATTTAAGGAACAGAGCTTAATTTACCGAAATTTCTTAAGAAAAGTCAGGGGAAAGAGTATTCTAACCAAGGGAAAGAATACAATAAAATGGTAATGAATCTGCATTTAAATGGAATTGCTTCTTTAAACCGTTTTAATGGGCAATAAAGTGGGGTAAAGTTACGGCAGAGAAAGCAAAGAATGCCATAAATTCTTTTGAAGTAATTTTGTAACTTAATATTTGAGTTTTAGCTTATTGTAAGCAGAAAGATTTTAAATTTACTGATTTTTCGACCTTTGATCCATAACAGTTTAATTGGTCATGATAAACAAAGAAAAATATAATTAGATATTATTTATAAACGAATATTGAATTTCAGTGTTAAAGCAATTTTATGTAAATTGATTGAAAGCATGTCCTGTTTTCCCAAACATAATTTTTCATAATATGAGATTTTGTGAGTTTACTTTACTGATTTTATGAAAATTAGCTGCCTACGTCTATCAATGTTTTACCAGCAACTAACCGACGTCTAACTCAGAAAAATAATTATGTTGAATGACGATTCTCAATGAATAATTGTGCAAAGACAATAGATTTACAATATATTCGTATTGATAATATATCCACACCATACCAATAAAAGGTTTGGCATTGCCTATTACAGGCACAACATGTGTACAGAATCAGTTTTGGGAGGGGATATGATCAACCTTGAAGTTGAAATTTTATCACTGGTTCACCACGAAAACAAATGCAAGCAAAAACTAAACACATTTGGATTAACGATTGTATTCTCGATTCTTTAGTTCGAAACATCGTAAAGTCATAATATCACATTTTGGACTTCAAATATCAGATTTTAATGCATGTTTTATCGTGCTAACCAACTTCGATTAACTATGGCTTATGGCAACAAATGAAAATACTATTTTAAATTATATTTGCAGAATAAACATAGAGCATTCTAGTTGGCTAACCAAGCTTTGAAAATGGTGAAATTAATTGGCAAAATCGGTCTAGTTGTCACAGTGTTAGGTTCTGACACGTTTTCATTTTTTGGTATTTCTTGAAAGTTTAGGATAATATGAAACAGGAAGTATTGAAGACGTATTTGTAAGGTTGATGAGCTTCATATGCACTAAAAACTTCCAAAATTTACACAGTGGTTATTATTTGGGGAATATGTGAAAATTTTTCCGTAAAGAATCCCTTTTATGATTTTTCTTGAAATTGAGGAATGGAAAAATGACCATATTTGTATAACCAATGGTATAAAAATATGCGAAGTCGGACCAATGGTTGAGGTTAGGAGACAGATTTGTGGTTTTACCTATTATTTTAAATATATAATTGTATGTTCTGTATGAACCAACTGAATTAAAGTGTCACGCAAAATTCGTAATGTAATAAGAAGCATTTTTCTAGCAAGCTCTTTCGATTTGATTACTTTGTGAATCCATGTTTTCCAGCACGTTTGTAGCATTATTACTTTAAACATAGAATGAAAAAAATTAGTACAGAAGCAAAAAGAAAAAAAATGCATATTCAATTATCTTTACTATATTTTCCCTATATTAAAAAATAATTATGTGAAGTTCACGAAAAATTGTAAAGATATTTCTGAGCTGTTTTTCTTGTTAAATCTTTCATCAGAAAAAAGAGAAAATATATAAGTTGATATTTTTTTAATTAATATAAAAGGAAAAATACTACAATATGTGTTTGGATAAACGTATAGTAAGAGCACATTTTTCCTCCTTCAATATCGTTATTCTTTCGCTTCTTATTTGGATTTTTAGGGGCAATAACCTTCACCAAATAAATCACTGTCTTCTATTTTTAAGTTTCGTTATTTGAAATGACGTACAGAGGAATTTTTCGTGAGTATGGGCATTTCAGCTCTCTTGAAAATTCCGAAGCATTTATTTAATTAATCAAAGCTAGTGGACAAAAAGCAATTTTCCTGTCTTTCGGTATTTCTCCTTTTTTTTAAGGTCCGCTTAATGACATTTAATTAACCACTAAATAAAATTAAGATTGTAAAAAATCCTCCGATTTTAAAAAATAGATAATCTGTGTTAAAAGTAAAAGTCTAGCTATTCTTTAGAAGAATTTATTGTCACAACGCGTACACACATGCATATGTATATAAAAGAAAAGTTTTAATACGACGGAGATGCTGCACATATACACGGAAAATAAAAACTGAAAAAAAAACAATCATTTTTTAATTGGAAATTATTACATGAAAAATATTTTTCAATAACCTTAAAGATCAAGGCTGTATGGCGTTTCACCGGGATTAGAATTTTTTTCATAGGCTTGCGCATTTTATTTCATGAGAATTATCACTAACTTTATACAACAAATATAATTTTTTTGCGTTTCTTATATTTGTATTTAATATTTTATATCTAGCATGTTTTGTATAGTTTGAATGCAAATGCGAAGAGTTTAAAGGAAGAGAATTTGTTTTAAATTTTCAACCAGTATACAGGATGACCCTAAAATGTTTTTCTTCATTTGGACTCAGGCATTGATGAAGCTAATGAAAGAAATGAAATTAAAATTTCTATGCGGTCTATAGAAGGTCCAGGGAGACAAATGTTTTCGGAGGAAGATTTTGTCGCTATTGTCGGGTATAAACTAAGGAATGCATCAATATCACATTCTCTAAGAATGTTCCAATATATACATGTTAATAGTGTCACCTCATTCCTTTTCGAAAATGAGGAAAGTTAACATTCAGTGAACAATTTTTTGATAGAATGTTTAGTTGTGCTTAAGGTATGTGGCAATAAAAAGACGAGTTATTTTAAATTTTTCCAGGAATTTTTCCATAAAATAAATGTAAAAACATTTTCATTAAAGATAAAAGTTTTTTTTATTTGGAAAAAATATGTTTTTATGAGGGGGGTAGGGAGATTAGATAGTGGTAAAATTCAAAAAAAATATTCTACATAAAAGTTTATCAAATGATTTTTCATCATTTTTTTTTTCTAGGAATGTTTTAATATATACACGACAGCAAGGTCACTCATTCCTTTTTTAAAATGAGGAAAGTTAACATTCGGTGAACATTTATTTGATTGACTGTTCATTTGTGCTGAAGGCATGACAATTTTCCAAGATGAATTATTTAAAAAATCTTATATTTTGGAAATTTTCCATAAAACAGATTTTAATAAAACGAAATTAAAATATATTCATTAAAACCAAAAGTTTTTTATTTGGAAGAAATATGTTTTTTGTATGGGGGGGAGGAAGTTAGTTAGTGGCATAAAGAAAAAAATATTTTGCATAAAAGTTTATCAAACGACTTTTCATCACTTTTTTCAGGAATGTTCCAATACTTATACGATAGCAAAGTCATTCATTTCTTTTTCGAAAACGGAAAGAGATAATCTTTGGTTGATAATTCTTTGATTGACAGTTGATTTATGCTTAAGGCATGTGACAATGTTCAAGATAAATTATTTAAAAATCTTATATTTGGGAAATTTTTCATAAAATAGAACGAAGTTAAAGTTTAAAAACGAAGTTTAAAAAACGAAGTTAAAATATATTCATTAAAATTAAAAGTTTTTTTTATTTGGAAGAAATGTGTTTTTTTGTGGGGAGGGAGGGGGGAGAATTAGATAATGGTGTAAAGAAAAAAGTATTCTATATAAAATTTTAACAATTGATTCTTAAAAATTTTTCAGATAATTTTAAAAACTGATCTCCAATGAATGTCTAAATAAGTAAGTTTTCGTTATTTTGACATGCGGTTCAACTAATTTTACTAATCAGTGCAAGTACAAACAATATGTAAACGACTGTTAAGAAATAATTGTCGGGAAGTAACAATCAATGAATTTTTTAATTATTATTTTTGAAAAAATAATCAATAAGTATTTTGCTTTCTTGGTATGATAAAAATGTGTGTTCTCCCTGGTATATAATATTTTAATAAATTCAAAATTTAACTTTAATGATTTAATTTAATTTAATTAATGAATTAATTTAATTAAATTCTTAGTTACGTATGGTAAAAGATAATAGTGAATTTGAGAAAAAAAATTATTCGTAGGTAGCATAATTTTTATAACATTGAATTATGAATTAAATATTAACAAATGGGAAAATAGCTAAAATAATAATAAAAAGTATTCTTATTCCATTAGCCCAATTGTTTCCAAAAGTCCTTTTATTTATCTTCCTTCTTTTTCTATTTTTTTGAATGGCAATCATGCAAATTTAATGACTGGATGATAACATGGTAAGAGACTGAGGACCTTAAAAAGGAAATCAGCATATTGTTCATTCTCGGATTCTAAAACTTTCCGCTCTTTTGCGCATGCATCAGGATGTGTTTATTTAGTCAAAATAGGGTGACAGGGCATTTAATAATGAGATGAACTAAAATTATTCGCGAACTTAGAAGGCGTAAAAACTGCAGGTAAGTTGAAATAATATAAGGAAAAGATAATTCACAGTGAAATACATAATAACAATTTTCATTTACCATAATTAAAATTTTTTTAAGTAAAATTTTTATTTTTTATTGAACTTTTCGATAACATTCTGATATTTAACAATGGTAGCCAATCTTAGTCACATTTAATGATATTATATAAAATAGTTTTCTCTCAATTCTGACAGCGTTTTGCCACTTGAACTAGTCATATAAGCAATCAATAGGACAATAAAATAGAACTTATACACATGGAAAAAACAGAACGATAAGGCACCTAATGGGATTGAAATGAAGGTCAAAGAATGGGGAATTCTGAAAGTGCGCCATCCTTCCTCATCTCACCTTTTAGCGAGGTAGAATCGTCCAAAAGTGGTAGTCTCGGGATATTGAAACGAACAGCAAATCTTATTGATTCATAACTTATTTGATATTATGGATCAGTAGGGCATGCTTAATAAGAGCACACGTAATATAGTTTATTATGAATGAAAAAAATTTGATAAAATAAGCGCGAGTCAATGAACTCAAGAATTTATTAAATATTAAGATAATGTGACATCTTCTCGGTTCTCCTTTTAAGAATACGCATCCCCTGAAAATATAGTGGGTGGAGTGGGAGGGGGCCGAATCTTGAAGGTCATGACGAATCTCCAAGTGGGAGTACCCACGCTGACTTCTACTGGCAACGATGCAATATATAGGTTTTTTTTTCTCCCCCCTCCCCGTTTCATAGAGGAAGCGAGAAAATCGAACAAGTATTTTGGAATCTCCGTTTCTCTCGATTAAATCACAAATTTTAATTTAGATTTTGGTCACATTTTTTTACATTTTATATTACATTCATTTACATTTTTGGTCACAAAATTCGGCATTCGAATATCAGATCTAAATGATTTTGTTTTCTGGGTCATCGCTTTCATTCATACACGAAAATATAAAAGACCCTTGATAGATTTGATTCAGAGTTTGATACATATTTTCATTTCTGATTATAAAATTATACACAATTTCACCCATCTAGATTTTTACGTTTTGAAGTTATGTTCATGGACCAATAAGTATTTAGAAGTATTTCATCTAAAGTTTGTTAAAAATGCACAAGTTTTATGTTGAGACCAATTATTAAATTTATTCTTCTAACTGAATATATTTTTACATTAACATGTTCACTGACAGACAGAGCAACGAGTACATTTCCAGCCAGCGAAAACATTTTCAGATGCTTCCTAACAAAGCGTTAATACTTCTCCTTCCAACATAAAAATTAGGACTTTGGACCAAGCCATGAACACAACGAATGCTCAGATTTTTATTTCTAGACTATGAATCACGTGCATGACCATTTTGTGTTCCACAGAATAGTAAAGTAAGCAAGTATCCATTTTAGACGTCTTTTTGTCAAGTGACCAGTTATCTTGTCATTACAATTATAATTTGTTACCAAATTGCAATAGCAATCGCAAGATGATACATAAGATTTTATTTCCCAGAATCGCTGCTTTTTCTCTTTTGAGAAAATAAAAGCAAATAAATAGATGATCAACACTTTAATGGATATTGTTCAAAACTGGATACGAATTTATAGATGCTAAAAATGTATACAAAATTTTACTCATCTAGCTCTCTATATTTTGCAGTTTTCGTGCTCATTTATTATTGCAAAAATCGGAACGACAGTTTTCTTTTGAATATATCAAACTCCAATTTTGATCGAAACATCGCATCGTTAAAGAAAACATACCAAATTTCATCCGTCTAGCTCGAAGCATTCTTGTTTTTAGTTATCATGTTCACAGACAGAAGGGCAGATATAATTTCAAAAAATTGTACACTGGCTTAAGAAAGTTTGAAATGTGCAGATTCGTCAAAATTTCGGGTACAAATTTACAACAGTAACAATCGTTTCTCTTTGTATACATCTTATATAAGAAAGTATAAAAGAGATAACGGATTCTGGAAAATCTAAAATGTGGAGATTTGCCAAAATTCTGAGCTTTACTCTTTGACTATTACAATATTTCTCTCTGTATACTTCGTATAAATGAAAATAAAAAACGTAGATAAACTGAATAGCAACATATTCTTTTTCTTTAGAGATTCGAAAAAAAAATGAAAGCATTTTCTACTTTTTTTTCTAATATTTTCTTCGGTAAAAGAGATTTCATATTTTTACTAGTCGCAATCTAAAAAGAAGCTTTAATCAAGTATATTTAAAAATAATATTTAGAAAATAATACTGTGGAATCACATATTTTCTTAGACATCTTTCTTTGTTTTAATGGAAAATAATATAGATTACCAAATAAATACTCTAAAAAATTAATTCTCCAAAAAATTACGAATGATTTTTTTTATCCTGATCACTTGCAGTAAACACTTTACACAACATTGCAATTATCTTTATTACAGAACAATAAAAAAATCTCTTGTTATTTTTTTATGAGCAAATTATTATGCGTTCTTGAATCTTATATTAATATCTGATTCAATGTAATTGTTCTTTTAGTTCGAACATATAAAACAGATTTTTTTTTTGTATTTTTGATCATGGCTGATGATTTTGAGATGCACTTTTAGATGTAAGAAAAAAAAGGGACAATTTTTTAAAGAACGTATGCAACATCACCGAAGGCAAAGTATAATTTATTGAGAAAAAAAAGAAGAAAATAAAAGTCTTGTATTTACTTAAATAACCTTACTTTCCGATTCCTTTTGTTAGTTAATAAAGATGAGTTTCAAATGACAAGCATCATTTCGGATATATTTATAATATCCTGTTCATAATAAACAAAAGAATTTTTCATTTCCCGAAATAGAAATAATATAGGTGAATTTGGATCTTATAAAACAAGATACTTCCATGACATTTAACATTTATGGTGTAGTTAATAAATTTAATTGACACAAGGAAACATCAAATTGCATTGCATGTGCACCCTCGGTTCTGCTAAACTTTTACTCAAGAGCAATACAGATATTGAAACTGAATATTTTTTTCCTCTGCTAATGGTCTGTACCATTATCATAGACTAGAATAATCAGAGCTCTTCTCTTTTCACGGCTTACGCTGTGTTTAATATAAGACCACTTGCCTCTAGTGAACAGTTGGTTCACTAGGAATATTGATTTGTATTTAAATGTCTATGACTGTCTAATGAATAATTTTGATGTTAAGGAATTCATCAAAAAACATCAGATCGTGATAGACTATACACTGATAGACTGTGCACACACACATATCATATCGTGATAGACTGCTAACATTGTAGGCGTCTTGGTTTAAGATAGCGATAGACTGTGCATATACACTCACATAGTCTATCATAATGTGATAGATTGTAAACACACGCACGCACTCGCACACGTATATACACACACATTATACCATGATAGAATGTACACCCACTCACACACCCACATCCTTTTCTTTTTGTCAGGATAATTAGTGGATATTACTAATAGGAAGATCCTACAAGAATAGGATATCGTATAAGGAGAGGAAGAAATTCTTTGTTTAGTTACTATATGCTACGCGTTCAAGAATGATGGGAGAAACAACAATTCTCTCAGTTACGGCTACGGTGACAAAATTTCAGAATTTTTGAAAGGCAATATCTATTTTATTTCTTCATGGAAATGTGATCATCACACTAAAAAACTTAAAATGGAATTGGAAGGATACTTTTATTATCACTCAGTAGATTCGAAAAAATAGAGGATATTTTCAAATGAATCACATCTTACTTTCTTCTTAGGAATTAGGCTAAATCCTCAAGTTTGTGACAAATTATAAATTGTATTTGTCAAACCATGACAGGAAATTCGTCATGTCGATTTCAAAGACAGAAACAGACTATGAGAAAATGTTCGCACCCTTTATGTAGAGCCGAAACGGGACTTTTTCCGAAAAGGAACTGACGTAACATTTTTTTGAGAGAGTTATGATTTTCATTTGATCAGGCACATTATGACTGAAAACATTATGAGATCTCCGGGTTTTTTTTACACATTCATTACAAATCAAGGTAAAAAGACAGATACTTTTATTAATATTTATTGCATGGTTAAATGGGTTTACTTGATTCGGCGCAGATAATAAATTTGATTGGTTCATATATATATATATATATATATATATATATATATATATA
>JAPMOR010092364.1:0-59959 GCA_026543865.1 Argiope aurantia
TAACATTACAATTATTTTATATAGTTATGTGGATTTAAATAAATAATAGAAACTTAGTTTGAAGTATATTTTCAATCATTTGCATTTAAATAATGGGTTTCTTTCCAAATGCCATTATAAAGGAACTATATTTATACTTTACATTTGTATTGCTGGATCTTTACACAGTGGTTAACCTTACATTTTCTTTAAAAATTCTTTTTTATTATTATTATTAAAATCAAGAAGCCAGTGGCATATATTAAACAAGAATTCATCATCTCTAAAAATTAAGGTTTTTCTTAAATTGTGAACAGCTTCGAAGTATTTTCTTTCACAATTGCACTGATTTAAATAATTTTTTTTAAATGATTTTTGCAATTAATCCAAAGTTTAAATAAATCTGGATATGCTATTTTAATTTTTTTTTAAAAATGAATTTAAAGAAAATCTGTTAGATGCTTTAGTGTTTTGACAGTGTAATTTCAATTGTGATATCTTATATTTGTTATAGTTGAACTATTCAACCCTAGTTGAAATATCATTAAGCATAGAATCATGATTTGCAGCGTCATAGATTTTTCAGTATGTACTATGATAATTTATTACTGGAGTTTTTTAGGTTGAGGTGGTGTAAGCTTCAGAAGCATAATTATTGCTAAAAGGAAAATGGCATAACTATTAATATGCTTAATTCTTTTAGGATTGTTCCAAAGAAGTAATTACTTTTAAGGTCATATTGTTACACATTGCTTTCTGAAAGTTAGTAAAAGAATGTTGATGTCTAATAATTTTTACTTCATAATCTTGTAATGAGATAACAGAACTTATCTATTCATCTAATAGCAAAAAGTATTAATAAGAATTAACAGAAAAGAAAAGCAAGCCAAGTATCTTTTAGATTGTGGAACCAGTGCTGAATGGCTTTTATCACCACACTATTGCATGTGTCAACAAATCTGTTATAAAGTGTAAAACTGACAAGTGTAGAAGTTCAGAGATCTTTTTTGTTCTTATTCCTCAACAATCATAATTTTCAGTAGATCTGCATTACTACTATATTTCCTAGAACTTTTGCCTTAAATTGGTCAGTGGAACATTTAAGGCCCACATGGGTGAAATGTAGTTTATTAATAATTGCAACATATTTGTATGCTAAGAGTTTATTTATCTGTTAGAATAGAGTAGAATTTTATTTCTTTTACCAAAGGTAGTGTTTTATTTTAGCTTCTAAGTAAGTTGAATTGTGTTTGAATTAAGAGAATACCCCATTCCCCTTGAGTGTATTGTTTTTATGAAGTAATCGTCTAATTTATTTCACCAATTTTATAGATTTTAATTTCAATGCATTTATTTCTCTTGCAGTATAGCCATATTGTCTCTGTAAATTCCATTCATTCAAGTACAGATGAGTTGTTTCAAGAACTGATAAGAATATTAGATAAGGCTATTGATAAACTTGAAGTAAGGAAGTATATATTTAAAACTTTTTGTTTCATTTTAGAAACATAATTGTGTAGAATATGGTTAATTTTATTTTTTAAATCCTGTATTTTATGTTAAAGTAGGAAATAGTAAAAGAATTGTTTGTTAATCAATAATTGTCTCTTTTTTATGTACTAAACTGTTGCAACTAATAAATTTTCTATTTAAAGTTTTTATTTAAATCATGTATTATCCAAGCAAAACATTTTCTGTTCACTTGAATCTAATCATTATGTCTACAATATGTTAATTTGAAACCAACATTTCTAGGCAAGTTGTTTTTGTCAATCTTATTTGCAATTCATTAGATTCTGTAATAAATGTAGAATAGCATTTTTTTACTGGTATTTATGCTTAGCAATATTTGTTTAAATAATAGAAAAATGCTTGTCTTTGTTTGAAAAGAATGAAATTATGCCTTTTTTTAATTGCATTGAATTACAATATTAAATTTTTTAATTCAATACCAAATTGTTAATTTAGTTAGTATTTTCTGCTTCTAATTGAATGAAATACCTGTGCTAAAACTTTAAAAAAATTTAATCATTGATAAATCCATGTTTATAAATATTAAGAATTATGTAATTTTGTACTCAGTCACTGTAATTAATTTTCTTTTCTTAGATTTATATTGATAAAAACATCTTCATGATACCAAGCCATGTTATATTGCCTGAAGATGAAATACATCTTACAAATCCCACTACAAAGGAAGAAAATGAAGAACTAGACAAAGAAATAGAGCATTTAAAACAAAGAATACTTAAGGCAAATAATCTTTTTTGAAAGTTTTATTAAAAATATCATTTAATTTTTGAATAAAAATACTTTTTTATACATGAATTAATTCATTAGAGAAAAATGTTTTAAACTAAATGGTCAAGCCTTGATTTCGTTTTACTATATTTATATATGTAATTCTTTCAAATTGCTTTTTGAAAAAGAATAATTCATATGCCATTCTCATTAATAGAAAAATTTAATCATGAAACATTATTTATACTTGACAATTGCTTAATCAGACATGACACATTTTCATGGAAACACAGATTTCAATTGTTTTGGAATCAAATTATATCATTCTTGAGATCGGTTAATTTTCTTTTATGTAATGATTCTGCAAAGCTTTTAATATCTTAAGCACTTGTATTAATTGTTTATTCATTTTATTGTTCAATCAATCATATTTACTTTACTTCTCTATGTTTAGCACAGCTCATTATTTTTTGAAGTTCAGCATTTTGACCTCAGGCCTGTGCCATATCCGATATAATTCTCATTACTTTCATTAATTAGAAACATTTATGGTAGTAATATATAGATCTTAAGGTAATTCTTTATGAAACAAATGTATCATTTTAACATTAAAGAAATATAATAACGAAACGAATAAATATAACAGAGAAATATACATAAACGAACTGATTACATGAACTTAATTTTGACTATGTTCAGAATTTCAAGAATTCATTTTCCTCCTAATTTAATTTTTATTGAATTCATTAGAATAAATATATTTATTAAATTTATATGAAATTTAGGAAAGATTATTTTATTAAAAGAAATGCATCTCCAAAGAAATATGTATTAAATATACAGATTTCATGCTGAAAAAGTTACTTCTAATAATAAATAGTTATCAAGTTTAATAGTTTAAATCTTTCTCTACATTTTAAAGCAACAATTTTCTGTTGCTTTGATGAAATTGATTAATAAATTGTTGATTAAAATTTAAATTGGTGAAAAGTTGCAAGACCAAGAAATCAGTAATTATCAGATAACTATTAGTTGTCTCAAATAGTAACTGAAAATACTGCTGTTAACTTTTATGAAAGCTAAAAAAAGATGCAAGAGTGTATTAACTAATCTTAACGAAGTTAATTATATCTGTTTTGCATTTTTTTCATTGACTTTTTTGCATACCCATTTAATTATTTGGGTAATATGATAAATGACAAGTATTTTTGGAAATGTACAATCTGTATGGTGTGAAGACTGTAAAATATTATTTATTGTGAAAATGTTTTTATTTCTGAGAAATTATATTTCACATTAATGTTAAAAGAGTGAAGCATTTCTTCAAATAAAGTTAAGAACATATTTACAATAATTAAAGAGAATAAAATAAAGCAACATTGTTCTGAAGAAACATATGAAAAATGCCAAAGGAATTCAAACAGCAAATGCTGACCATTCTGATTAACAAATATATATATTTGTTGTATTAATGAAATATTTTAAAAATATGCTTTATATTCATCACATTAACATTCTGAATTATTCAATATTATGTCATATTTTTACTTCATGGTAGTTTTCATTACCGTTCAGTATTTGTGAGCAAAATTTGAAATAATTAATTTGATAGAAAAATAAATGATACCATATATTAACTCAGCTATGGAAAGTTATGTAAAACTTATTGTTAAAGATACTTTTATATTAATTATAAATCATTCTATTGTCTAAAAATTCCTTTTAATTAAATAAAAGAATCTGCTATCTCTAAAAATTTTAAAGACTGCCAGCTCATAAAAAAATTGTAGACTATCCCAACCTTTTTTTAAAGATACTATGTGCTTTTGTGAAAACTGATTTAAATTATGTGTTTAGAGCAAGGAATATAAAGATAGCTTTTTTTTAAATTGCGAATTAAAATCTCTAACAGGTATCTTTTTTTAGTAATAACTGTTTCCAAATGATTTTTGAGTTGAAGGGATATTTTTTGACCTACAGAAAGTATTTAAATATAGTTATTTCCATGTTTTGGCTATTTTAAATTCAATTCACTGAATGAATCTTAGGTACCACTATGTTGATTTCTTGTATATAGACATAAATATTTAATTAATTAAACAGTTAATTATTCATAAAATGCCACAATTTTTTTGTATACTTTATAGTATCTTTAAGGTACAAGTGAAGAAAATCGATTCAGCTGTTTGAATTTCTATTGCATTAAAAAATTAGGCATTTCAGTTTTATTTACATTAATGTATTAGTGGTTTTATAACAGTATAATATTTTCATATATTTCATATCACTTGATCCAAATTGATCCAAATATAGCTTCAAATGGGGAGGAGGAAATTCCTCCTCCCCATTTGGTTGCATATATATATATATATATAATATAGGGAGGAGGAAGGGATCAATTTCCTCATTTCAAAGTTAAATATTAGTAATGTGAATGGTTATATTATAAAAATAAGCTTTAGTTTGAAAAGTTTATTAAATGCACCTATAGATTTCAAAAAAATGATCTAGATATTTATGTCAGTCATATTAACAAGCTTTTGATTTTTGTATATTATTCTGAAGTAAAATATATAAAATATAGAAATTCCAAAAGTTGCAATTAGAAAGTCATTATATAAATCAGATTCTTTTTTCCCCTCAAAATTATTTATTGGCCAACCTTTTTCTTTTTCTTGGTTATTATATATATATTAGTATTGCTAACTTATTATTATTATAACTAATGTTATTTTATAAATTTTATCTACATTTTATTTTAGGAGAGAGTCCTCAAAAACATATTGAAAACAAAATTAAGTGAGCAGCGACATGTTCAAGAAGAATTAGTTATCTTCAAAAACAAACTGGGAGATATTAAAGCTATTGTGAGTCAAGTGAAGGGTAAATAGTTCATAATTTCAATTTAAGCAATTCCAAATAAAAAAAATTAAATTATAATTTTTAATTATTTTCTAATTATTATATCAGAAAAAGATGAAATGTGATTGTATAAATTTATTTTCAGGAGCACAAGATGATCTCAAGTTTACCTTAGAAAAATGTTGGGAAATATGGGATACTTTGAAACAGCCTCCACAAATGAAATAATTGAGTCATAATTTTAAAGGCAGCTGGATTGTGTAAAGAATCTAGAAACATCAATTGTATTACCTATTAATGCATAATGTACTCTTTTCTGAAACTGATATTGTTTTGTTCAATTTTTAATATAAAAGTGAAGTTCACTTACTTTTGTTACAATTTTATTTTGAGTTACAGGATTTAGTCATGTTATGCAAATGACATGAAGGGAAGGAAGAGTATTTTAACAAAGTAACTCATCAACAATGGGATTTCATATTTTTGTATTTACATGTAGTCAAAACAATGACCAGTAAAGATAGAATAGATATTTTATAATTTTTATTGGTATAAATAAAAGAAGACAGTTCATATGATAATAGTTCTTGTTTTTTATAAAATTCGTGAATTTTCAAAATTTGATATTTTTGTGTATATATATATTCTTTTTCCTTAAAACTTAAGATGTTTCATGTCCTTATATAATCATATTATTTACTATGCATTGTGCATGTTTTAAATGATTATAAACATTGTATGTACATATTTTTGATAGACTGGTTATATTTACTATATAAAACGTTTTTTATATGTAATCTCATAATAAAAGGGCTTTTCTTTTTTTACCAGCAAGTCTTTATTTGTTTGCAAATGGATTGCTACCAATAATCACAAACAATGGCTGCAATAAATCTTCGATTCTTTTGATAGCCTGTAGAGAATGAAAAGTATAGAATATAAATAGTGTTTTAAAGATGAATAATTTTCAGAAATAGAAATTCTCCTTTCTTACCTCAGGCACAGACATAGCTGCAAATTTGACAATGCAACCAAAAGATTTCCTACCATTGCTCAGATTCAGCGAACTTCCTGAGAATAATATATCTGGGTTTGGCTTTTCACCTAAAACATCAAATTTTATACATGTTATAGTTTCAATAAAACTTTGTGATGAAAGGAAATATATTTGATTTTATTCATAAATCATTAATAAATTGAAACATGATGCATATATACAAAATTACGAGATTCTGTAACCATATTTGCATTTTGTTACTTTAAAATGCATAGTCAAAATCATACAATAACAAATCACTGCTTTATATAAAAGATTTCCTTGAACTATAAAGTTATTGTATCTCCTTTTAAACAAACATTGATATTTTTAAAATGTTTATTTAGATTCGGATAAAAAGCTATTTTGTTTCCTCTGTATTGTATGCAACTATATTTAACATTTCTTTCAATGTTCACAAATTAAAAATAAATAATTTTTACTTCTAGATTAGAGATTTTCAATAAATTTATATAAAAATTCACTACCATTGTGTCACAAAAGTACGAAATTTTTTTCAATGAATAAATATTGATGTATAGAAAATTTCTTGAAGAAATTCTTGTTGACAAGATGATATTTATGGAAGTATAATCAAGATATCTGGAATTTTTAGGCTTTGAAATATTTTCAGAAAGAAAAATCAACAATGAAATGCATTTTCTACTTGAATTTCCTCAATACTTTTAATTTTAAGCCAATATAGTTCTTACTGCACAGTTTTAATTAAATAATAGAAAACTATCAAATTGTAATTTAAAAGGATTAAGATTTTCTAAAATTATCATGCTTACAAAAATCTTTATTTAAAAAATTATTTTTCTTATGTCAAGATATTATTTTTGAGATAGTCTGAAAGTATCAATCTTTGGTTATTCATTCCCTTCCGCATTTTAAGCTTTGACTGATTTTTAATAATATCCCTTCCTCCTTCTAAAAGCAGTGACATATCTATAAATTCTTGCTATAACATTACATAAAGACCATGTCTGATTTTGTCATAAAATTTTCTAGATGAAGCTGCTCTTAAATACTGACAAGTTCTTTATTTTCAAAGTAGGTGTGTTATAAAGGATTTTTAACTAGTAAAAATTATGCAAACACATACCATAAGCTCTACATTTTTCCAACTGTGAGAGAATAGATGAAGATAAAAATTTGAGATGAGGACCCATAATCATACAGGTTCCAGTAATATTGTAGGCTTTCATTGCCTTTTCAATGGAAAGAAATCCAGAATTATGAATATTTTGAGATTCTCTGAATTCAAGCTTGCCATCTATGAAAACTGATGATACATTTTTTAATCTAGAAGAGATAATGATTAATCTGTTTATCTAGGAAATATATATTCTTTTAAACAATTATTTACATTAAATACTAATTTGTTTCCTCAGAAATGGCAGATTCTTTGGATTCAGAAATTATTTGAGAATGCAAGCATTTAAACTTTGAAAATAAACTTTAAACCCAGGATTCACTTCAAAATGTAGACCATAGTATCAGATAAATATCTTGCTCATTAGTATTTTTTAATGTAATATATTACTAAGTATTGTTATTCCATCCTTCAATTCATAACATTCCTTTGCTCAATAATATAACTATCTAATAGCTACTGAAACACCAAAATTGTTTCTGTAATAAGTTCAATGATAAGTGATTATGATTGCAATATGCATATTGAAACATTAAAATTATTATTCTTATGAGAGGTTTATTTCAAAAAACATTCTTTCAGAAACTGCCATTATTCTAATTATTATTATTATTATTGAAATATGGGAAAAACATAATGTTTCTGGGTCAACAATGGTATTTCTCTATTGAAACCTGAGCACTGAAGAAAGAATGTTCCACTCCTTCAGCTTTCATATGCACAAAATTTTTTGTGAAATTAAATTTTGAGCCTATAATGCTCGGGTTTAAAAACCTAGACTGTCATTATGGTTTTAATTTTTGTATGGAGTTATAATTTTAGATAAAATTTATAATATCTATAC
Source organism: Argiope aurantia (assembly GCA_026543865.1). Taxonomy (NCBI): domain Eukaryota; kingdom Metazoa; phylum Arthropoda; class Arachnida; order Araneae; family Araneidae; genus Argiope; species Argiope aurantia. The sequence goes on from JAPMOR010092364.1 coordinate 8,122, forward strand.
AATCCTTTTTATAAATCCATTCAATAAAGCAAAAAAAAAATGATGATTAAAACATTCATTAAAACAATATTAAAAATTAATTACTTTGAAAAAGCCCAGCGTTCACCTTTCATATACCTTCCAGAAGTAAACCAGTCAAGCAATACTAAATTTGCATCGGGTGCAAGATTAAATGTTTGAGACTGATAGTAAGATGCTTTCCTGAAACATATCAAAGGATCAGGTAATATGCACAAGAGAGCTTCAGAAGCTATAAAATATTTTCCATGTAGTTGACTCACTTTTCCATTGTCACAACAATAAACCTAATAGAGGGACAGCAGATAAAGGCCTTTTTTTATTAAATACTTTAAAAGATACATAAATAAATTACAGTGAAATTTATATAGATTCATTGACTATTATGCCTACTTTTATAACCATGTTTTCTCAATTTATTGATACATAATTTATCATTTTAAAAAAATTACATATTCCTTTTTTTTTCTTCCTAAACCTACAAAAGAAAATTAAAACTGAAATTCTGCCTGTCCTTGATTTTTATACTAATGTTTGTATTTATATTATCTCCTACAGACAGATTATCTTTGTTTTTCATTTTTAAGTTATCTAACTAGGTTCAATTCAATTTTCAGTGTTAAGAAAAACAAGTTAAATAAAAAAAAATATTTTAAATGCAAATTTAATAAAATGCTTCTCATATATTTATTTTATTTTATAAATATATGTAAAGTATTTTAAATATTTAACTAAATACTACTCAACATATCTAGAATGTAATAGACTACAAGATAAAATGATTTGATAAAATAAATATTTTGTGAAATTTTAAGTTAGCGTTAATGATTTTTTGTCAAAATTTTTTCTAAACTTTAAACTCAAATTGTGGGTAAAACATTACTAAATGAAACTGTCTTAAAATCTGTTGTTTATTGCATCCTTAACTTTCATTAAGTTTTACTTATTTATTTATTTCATTTATTATTATTTTGCAGTATCATGTTCTTCATGAACCAATCATGGTAAAATATTTTTTTAATGCACTTGTTCATATAAATACATTACAAAAAAAAAAAAATGTTTTGAAGCTTTTTTTTTTTTTTTTTTTTTTTTTTACAAAACAGAACTGCTTGAAATTAGCAAATTGTGATTGGGTAGGTAAAGAATTAATATAAACTTTTTAAATAAAATTTCAGAAAATTTTCTGTAAAAATAAATTTTTTCACTTCTTATTGGAGATATCACTATTTCTGTTTATTATTTTGTTGTTGATTATTAAAACTGCAACATCTGAGAGATCTATTTTCAGTTTATCAATTATTATTTATTTCTATTATCTTGCAGAGAAAACAATAATTGGATTTATAGTATTGTTTTGAATTGATTTCTCAGCAAATAATCAAATTCATACTTGAATATGTAAAAACAAATAAAATAAAGTTAGTCTATAATTTTTTTTCAATAATAACTGCAAAAATTATATTGTATTAAAAAAAACTGATGATATTATTTACTCGGATGTTTATCTTACTTTTGTATTACTAGAATTAGGATATGTGTAATATTCAGCACTATTTAATGAACAGCATTTTCAAAATAATTATGACTCCCACTTCCTGTTTATTAATTTCATCTCTAATGTTCCATTTCATACATTATAGCATATTATATTTAACATTTTATTGGTTGAGTAAAAATGTTTAAACAAAAAAAAGAGGTTAAGGCTGTTTATTAAACTTCAAAAATATTTTCAGTTTTGCAGTTATTTTAAAATACTACACACACACATACACTCTTTCAATTTAAAATCTTCATGCAATTAAGAATCTATTCTGTTCAATTTATAATTCTTTAGTGAGGCAATTTTTTTTTTTTTTTTTTTTTTTTACCAGCTTGGAAATCATTTTTAATGCTCCAAAAAAATTAAATTAAGAATTGAATTATATATATATTATTATTCATATAAAAGAAATTACATTGAAAATCTTAATCAGGGTATTGATTATTAGCAAGTTTAAAATTGATTTGCAATAGTGCTAAATTTTTTAAGAAAAACATTTTTTTTTAAATCCTTGGTTTGCATGAAAGATATATATTGGTGTGAAGTTTTGATGTTTTATTTTAAATTTAGATAATTAATAATTACTTTGAAATTAATTTTAAACTTCCAGCTATCATAAATATTTTCTAAAATCTTTTCAAGATTATAATTGTTTATAGATATTTTTTTAGTTTATAAATAACTTATTTAATTGAAAATTTCTTTGTGTAAAGTGATAGGAAATGATTTTATATTCAGGTACCTTAGGGAAAGACATAGTTGCTAATGCAATACAGCATCTACGTCCAACTTTAATGGAAATATTTACATTGTCTCCTTCGACTAAACCTCCACCATAAGTAATAGGAAAAATCCATTGGCAACAAGATTCTGAGATGGATGATGGGCACATAATTTTCAGCTGGAATGTAAAAGGAAAAAAAAAAGTTATAGAAGCACACAAAAGTTAGCTTGATACTTTTCTCTTACCTTAAAAGCAAATGTTGCAACATATTATTTCCTAGCAGTATGACTGTTTCTAAAATATGCACCAAATACAACAAAAGCTGATAAAAAAATAGTAGCTTTTAATGACATAAAGTGCAATATTCAGTAAATTTTGTATACATTTTCTGACTGCTGTTCAGCAAATGGGAAATTTCTATTAATATATTTTCTGCAAAACTGATACTTTATAGTTTAATTGGAAAATGAGATGAAAATTCTAATAATAATATACCCTGAAGCCTAAAAGTTGTATAGCATTAAAGGATTAATAGATATGCATATAACAAATTATTTTAAAATTTAATGCAGTTATTCAGCATTATTTTTTATTCATTTATATGCAGCATTTTAAATCTTGTCTGTTGAAAAATAGAATTATGCAATCTGAATTAATTTTTAAAAAATCTCATTTCAAAACTCATGAATTACAGTTTACTTCAAGTAAATACTCCTATCAAGGATATTTTCTCTTATAAACATCTTGCATTTTAAGAGCATGAATTCATGATCATATAATCTAGATGTTCACTTTTGAATTTAGATTTTCTGAGGTATGGTTGAATATAAAAATAACTTAAAATACAAATTTTGTATCTTTTTTTATGCACTATTTAAAGAAGAATATTTATTTATTGAGGCAAAATATTTTATGTCAGCATCTTATTAAACAGTGTAACTTCATTCATCAAAATTATATGTAATATACTGATAAGCATTTTTTCCCCTACTTTAAAATTATTTAATAAACTAAATGACTTTAGACTAGCATGGAAAACCTAAATTTCATAAATAATTAATACACCAATGAAATCTGATAAGTAAATGAATTTGTTTCATTCATTTAACATAAATTTCATTGTGATTGCAACAATTCATATTGTTGATATTGAATAGGAAAGAAAAGTATCACAATCAACTACTACAACCTGTCTTGAGACACAAACAAAAATCTGAATCCTTGGTAGAATGTAACCAATCCTATACCATTTCTGTATCCACCAGGGTAGCAAGAACCAACCACCATGCTAATAACTTCTCATTCCCAAATCTAAATTGCCCCCATGGTTGGGGCTAGAAAGGAGAGTGTGAATAGTCTGGATATCAGTTTAGAAGAGCATTGCAAATCATTTTTTCCGAATTTTCAAAGCAATTATTAAAAGATAAATGAAGAGGTTAATGCCATTTATCCTTGCTGCACTTTTGATCTATATTGGGCTTAGAAGATATAAAATAAAATTTTTAAAATTGAAGTTAGATGGCATCTACAAAAACAGGCACTTGTGATAGAAGCAAACATATATATATATATATATATATATATATATATATATATATATATATATATATTTTTTTATTGTTGCCATACAGAAAAGATAAAAGAACCAGTTATCTTCAATCTTCTTAGGTGCCTTTTTTGATGCTCATTTCTGTATTTCTTATTTTTAAATTCTGAAATTATCTTTTAATTTTTATATTCGTGTAAAATAAATAGAAATGAGATCAATTAGAGGAAAATATTATCCAAAAATATATACAAATTTAATATTATGAATTCATTATTAAATATCAATAAAAATAATCAAATATTCACTAATCTTTATCATTAATTTTAATATTTATTTTCATAATAATACCATCTTGTAATATTTGGGCACAATTATATAATGCGGAAATAATTATCATTTTATATATTTTGAGATTACTTTTACAAAGAAATATCAAAATATTAGACAAATTTAACCCCATCCCACCTACAACATATCTATAACATAATAATTAAATTTTGGAATACTGAAGTTTTTTTTTTTTTTGTGAGTAACTCTGAAAAATTAATTACTTCTCAAAATATGAACCGTGCAATTCAACAACCCAATATGAACTATATATGAGAAACAAAAAGAACAACAAAATATGAACTGTCCAACCCAATAGCATAATTGTGTTCAACAGTTCAAAATATAATTGAAAAATAACTAATGAAATAATTTTACTACCTTTCATACATATATTTCTTTGAAAGGCAGGCTTAAAAATTCTGTTAAAATTTAAAAGAATCCTTCAGAATAAAATTTTTAACAAAATTCATTATAATATATATATATATATATATAAATCCCCTTTACTATGGTTAGTGCTATTAAATCATTTGATTAATTACAGCATCCATTGCTTCATAGTACTTTTTTTACCTCTTTTTTAACATATTTTAATTCAGCTGTGAATCACAGCTACAAGGAAATAATCAGTCTTTTAAACTTCTTTATACCAGAATAGGTAGAAAAATGTAAACTATTTAATGAGGTTATTTCAACCTTCCGCTTACCAGCGATTGATATCATAGAAACTTTTCTGTGTTCATGATCTCAAATACATAATGTAATACTAAAATTTGAACCTGTTCATGAAGCTAATCTGCTACAATTTCCAGTTGCTCTACAAGTAATTTTGATCAATGATCATATATCATTTATGCTCTTTATATCAATTATTTACTATTGAAATCAGTCACCAGGACAATCTGAAAAAAAGTCAAAGTGTTTATAATTATTTTTTAATCGAAATATGTTAATGGGGGGAAAAACACCACTATGCGCTATGCATCATTTATATATGCTAACTTACAAATGCAAATTGAGAATGAAAAAAATACATTATTCTTAAGGTGCTACTTCCCATCATTATATGAGTGATTCCATATGCACCTAAAAAGGGAAGGCATATATTTTTTCTACAATATTTGATAACTGTCAGTTTTATTATTTTTTTTCCCCATGATGACAAACTTTGTTTTTTAAGACAATTAAAATTTTGTGTGAGCCATATTTTAAAACTAACGTAATCTCTCAAAGAATGTTAATTGCAATAAATGTTTAATTTAGGGACCAACTGGAAGACTTATGTTTGGAATGATTTTGGTTTTAAATTGCAAGAATTTCAATGAATAAATGTAATTAATTATTTCAAAATATTCCCAGTCTTATCTGGTAACAGACTTCCTGTTATAACTATTATATTCAAATAATATAGCAGGAATTTCTATATATCATTTATCACATTTTAGAAATAATTGCTTTAATAAGAACTTTCAAAAAATTTAACAGAGAAAAAAAAAAACAATTCTTGGAAATAATTTCTTTTGCAGTTTTTCTGAATATATTCTTTCTTATCATATTTTATAAGCTGTTATTTGATAGTCCTCATCAGCATTTTAATTTAAAAATATAATCATAGATTTTCATAGTTATTTAATGGCATCTGAAATGTCAATCTAATTTTCTCAAAGTATAAAGTTAATATCAATCTTAATTTTAAGAAAATAAAAATTATGATTAATCAATAAAAATTTTTGGATTATTCTTTTAAATTTTCTTTTTTAATCAAGAGGTAGATACTTTTGTGAACATTCAAATTTAAGTTTTAATAAGCAACAAAACATCCCTTTGGATTATCTGCTAATATTTATATCTACTTCTACCAAAATATCAACTCCATCCCATTTATTACCATAGATTATTCAATACTCACTGGATATTCATAATAGCAATGGATAATATCTGATGGACCGAATTTACACCTATTATTTTGGTCTTTAAGACAATTATTCTGACAGTTTTTACTTTCATTGATTTGAAAATGCACTTCTGCAGCTATTTTTCTTTCCATTTTAAAAATTCAGTTAAAGATAAACTATATTAAATATATAAAAGCAAATAATTCTTTAATTTTTAGTTAATCATCAATAAGTACTACGAATAAGTTTATCATTTTTAAAATATTGAAGTTTTTTTTAAATGTTTTGAGAAAAAATTCTCATTATATGCGCATTTAAACAGAGTAATGTAATCATGAGAATTCTTATCTCAAAAGTATGGAGTTTAAACGACCTACGACCCTAGGGAAAGAAAAAAAGAAAAAAACACCATCAAACTCAATGAATCGTGTGTTCAGTTTTAGCGAAATCGAAACAAACTTAAAAAAAAAAAATTTAGTATTAAAAGTCATGTTTTGAGCTTTAAGCAATAGAAGTGCTTTCATATCCAACCTATAATTCATTTAATAGTGAAAAAAAAAAGCATTAACAAATCATTTTTCCCTTTGAAAAGTTTGCCAATTAGCGAACTCCATGGCGAACACATCTCATCACTCTTACTGGAAATTAATTTCGAAGTTTATTACAGAGGGTTGGCAACAACCTTATCAGACGAAACGTGCTTCAACATAAACAAAGTGTTAAATCGTTCCGTTCTTAAATTTTAGAAGTCTATTATTGTTGAATTATTTAATAAAGAATAAATTATCACAGCTGCATTATGCCTAGAGATAAGTCTGGATTAGGCAATGCTTTAATAAATGCTCATAAAAGAAGAGGAAAAATTAGACAGAGTGGTTTTGTATGAATTTGATTGCATTCTTAAAGAAATTTTCCAAATTAAAAATATACAGCAAATTTTGTTATGTATTATTTTTTAAAATATAATAATTACTGAAAGTAGTTAACATTTTTTATTTCAAATGTAGTGTTTTGAATATATGTAAAATCTATTATATTTTAAAAGAGAATTACCTGACTACTGGTGATGAGAGAGATATTTCTCCAGCAGATGGCTTGGATTATATTATATTATACAAATGAATACTTAATAATTTGGTTAGACTTAAGGGTATGGTATGTTTACAACATCAATTTTGTTATACTTATTAGACAAACTTGTTGCCATCTTAATTGGAATAACAGAACATTAAAAAAGAAAAAGCCAGGGAAGTTCTAGAATCAAACAAATTGTTTCATACACTTATTACTAAATGACGATGACTTACATAATAGAAAATTTATATTAGAGACTGAAAGCTTTACTTGCGAGAACAATTCTAAAGGAAAATACCTAATGAATTATGGTAACTCTGCACCTCTAGGAGTTGGCTTTTTTTGATATTTGGCTAATGATTCATCAAGAAATCTGTTGCTAAATTGTCTGTTCTTGTTAGAAAGAAATATAGCAAGTTTTTGAAGCTGTACTTTAGCTTAATACTTACGTAAAAGATTTTTAGATATTAAATTTTAACGATAATATCTTTTTATATATATTTTTACTCTTTTACTAGGAATCAAAAATATTCTGTGCTTAGTGCCCATTAAACTGTTAGGAATCAAAGGGATTCTCCTGTTACTTAGTTTTTTAGTTTAGTGAGATGGTTGCTGACTCCAGTATTTCTTCATTATTTGGAATTACAAGGTCTGCCCTAAAATGAAAATTTATTATTTCTTAACAGAATATTATTATGAATATTAAAAAAAACTAAAAATCTACTGTCAGAAAAAAATATTCTATTATGACTATTTTAAAAAAATTAAATAATTGATTGTAAGCGCCTTTTTCTTTCAACAATTTTTCTAGAGACATACAAGTGAGCTGCCTGATGGCCGGAATTTTGGACGTTTAAATTTAAAAAGTGTCACAGAACAGACATCTTTGAATGAATTGCTTGATACAGCTACATTAGCTGAAAAAGATTATGTTGCAGGTAATAAACAACTATGCATATTTTACATATGTTGTTAAATGGAATTAAAACTTTCATTTATGAATTATTTTTTTATGATGCATAATTTAATACAGTTTACTATTTGATTATTCTTATTATATATATGTGTGTGTGTGTGAATTTTCACTAAGTTTAAAATTGATTAAGTGTATTATTATTAACCTTTATAATATCATCAGATTATCTTAGAATGTCATATTGTAATGTAATTTTATTACGATATCAGCTGCAGATTTCGTATCATTATAAAATTAAGTTTTCTATTATCTTCATAAAAATTCTGATGCATGTATTTTATCTAGCATTTCATTTTATAAAATTCTTTAGTATTAAAAATTATTAATTTGTATTGGATTGTGTTTTTTTCTGTGAATATGATTTATGACTAGCTGATGTACGTGGTGTTGCAGATATTTTCACTCTGGTATGAAAATATTTTCATGTCATTATTTAACAAAAAAAAAAAAAAAAAATGTGATTGTTAAAAATAAGGGTATAGTAGAGTCAAAATTAGGTGTTAGGTATTTAATTTATTTTTAATTCACTGATTTCTTTTTACTAGAAATAAATAAGAAGTTGTAAAATATCACTTTAAAAAAGCATAATTACTTTCTTTGCCTTACCCTTTAAAATATTATTGATATGTCAAATTAACAAAAGTCACTGATAATAGTGGGAATGGGTTAAAAATATTCCATTAAAACATTTAAATGTATTATATATTTTTATTAAAAAAACAATCTATTGTTACAGAAATTTTCAAAAATTTGTGTGTGCGTTGTATTATGAAAAATCCAATAGGCTCAATAACAAATAAAGCTTTATTCTATATGATAACATGTATATATAGACAACAAAACATAGCTGAAACATATCAATGAATAGCATTTGCAGCACACAAGCAGCAAATCATTAACAAGGAGCCATAACAAAGTGCTTAAAGAGACTTTGTGAAGTGCGCAATTACTCTTGACTTGTATGCTACTCTCACTAACTCAATATTTGACTGACTATGCAACTTTGCCTTTCTTTTCTTTTCTTTTTCTTTCCGTTTTTTTTAAAATAATTTCTGAGCGGCACAGAAGCTTCTAAAAAATTACCATAACTTAAGCTTTAATGGGGCCATCACCAACATTCTTATAATTTCCGAGGTCTTCCATTATATAGCCAAGTCTGAGGTCATCGACTTAGCATTCATCAGAACTATCTAAAAAAATTATCTCTCTTACCAAGAAACTTGTGCTGGGAAGTAGCATTACAAATTCATAACACTATAATATTTCCCATATCCTAGCCATTTTGCTTGAATATCCATTCTGCTTGATTCTGATTAATTGACAGACATGATGCTAAAGTTTCATGATGTCATTTTCATTAATTTTATTAAATTAAAAGATACATGGAAATAAAATGTTGTCAATCTATCTGTATTTCATTTCTTCACAATATCAGCTTCGTCACAAGTGCTTCATAGAGAAATGGGAGATAGGGAAATGCGCTGAGTTAAGGACAATTGTATGAATTGTATCAATATTATTTCATTGCCATTCTCACTTTGTTTTGTACTTTTCCCATTAAATGCACTCATCTATCTGAGGTAAATGCTCAGCCGCTAATTTATCAGCTTGACCATCACTATACTTGCTTATCTATCATTTAGGGAGTTGATCTGTTGTTTTATTATATCTCATTTATTTTTGGTTTTCATATTTTATTGGTTTTAGATCATTTTAGTTTAGAAGACATTATTTGTGTACACACTAATAATATATTGCATAGGAAATTCATGTGTAAACTTGTCACTAACATCTGCCCACCCCCACCCCCCATTTTCTCAGATATTCACATGTGAAATTTAAGGTTTACACAATAACTTATTACTTCAAAAAATTTGAAAAATAAATTATAAAAACTGGAATGTTGATTTCAGTTGTTTTATTTTGAAATCATTTTGTGAAAATTGATTGTATTTAATAGGTTTCTCCAAATACTGTAAATTTAGACAAATATCTGTTTTATCCTATTGTGCATTGATTTAAAAAATTTTTTTGATCATCATACTATAATCATACTACTATACATGTTAAAATATCACTTAAAACTTCACAAAATACTAAATAAAATTTTTCTGCATTTTATTTTAAAAATTGAACTTCTAAATGCATTGAATCACCATTATTCACCTTCATGCCAAATCTCATGGCTGTTAATGCTATAGATTTGTCTGAAAACGCACACACCCACACAAAAAACACTTAATTTTAATATTATATATTACATTATTTCAAACGGATAAATAATTGATGGTGTTATTTTTTAATACAATTTTTTTTCTTTGTAGAAATGTCCAATTTAAAAATTATTGATCCTACAAAAGAGGGCTTACCAACCGAAGAAGAACTAGCTGCAATATCATCAATTCAAGAGGAAAATAAAGAAATTTTATGTATACCTCGAAGGTTTGTCTCTTTTAAAATATAAATTTACCATAGCTGTTTAAGTTAGACTGTCATTCTTTAATATTGAAATCAAATATTTATTTCAAACTTGCAAATAGGTTGTAATCAAATGAAAAAATAAAATTAGCAAATTGTAGATCATTGACTTTTATACAGCTGATAGTAATGTAAATTAAAATATTTTTTTATTTCTTTAATTTATTTTTTACAGCTGTTTTCTGAAATGATTCTAAAGAAATTGTAAAATTTTTTTCTATAATGTATTTAAAAAGGTAAATTAAAAATGCATTTTTATCTTAAAGCTTTTATTTGCCAAAAGAAAGTGATTTTTTAAAAATATTTTTAACTAATTTATTTCTAGGCCTTATTTTAATTGAATTTATTCTAAATATATATTTATATACCATTTTTAATATATAATTTTAATTAAGTTTTATGTATTATTTTTTATAATTTATATAATAATTTTAACTATAATATTTGTATAATTTTTCAGACCTTACTGGGATATAAATCGCATGACAAAGGAAGAAATTGATGATAATGAAAAAATTGCATTTCAATCTTGGAGAAAGAAAATAGCACTGTAAGTGTCTTGATACAAGTTTGTCATTGGAAAGATGTTATATAAATATAATTTCTTCAGATTTTTTGAATTTATAATTTTAATATTCATTTAAAAAATTATTTTAGGTTCCAGGAAACTAAAAATATTACTATGACCCCATTTGAAAAAAACATCGAAGTTTGGAGGCAGCTATGGAGAGTAATAGAACGAAGGTGATTTATAATTTTAATTTAATAGGCTATTTTTAATTGAAATTCAGTAATGATTATAATTGAACAAATATGACTAATTTTTTTTTTACAGATTATGCATATAGTGTTTATTTTAATAGATTTTATTATTTATTTTAAATGAATATTAAGTCCATTGAATTATTATTAAGTCATAAATTTATTTTGTGTAAACTGAAATTCAATGAAATTGTAAGTAAAATTAAATATGTAATTCATTTTCAAATTATTGAATTAAAAATTAATTTCACAGTAAATTATTTTTGATGCAAAAAATGCACCAATGATTTGGAACATATCTGCATGAATATTTACTCTGAGGTTTATGTTAGACAGTATTAAATATTCTTTTCAGTTGATCCTTATACTTGGGAGTATTGTTTATTATTAAATAATTTAACTTATTTATATAATTTAATTAATTAGTTAAATAATTTAAGTTTATTATTAATAATTAATTAACTTGTTTCGTTTTCTACATTGTCTGCTGTTATCAAAGTTTATTTTAAAAGCTTTAGAAATATTTTAATAAAATTTTATGCAAAGAAATTATTATAGTTATTTATCAAATGTAAAATATTAAACTGAATTTTAAAAATACAAAAGTTAATGCTAGTAAAAAAAAAATTTAAAGTAAGAAAATTAATGATTATTAAGGAGACAGAAACAAGGTGAACAAGTATTCATCAATTTTAAGATAAGCAAATGTATTATATTCTAGAAAAAATTGTGCATACATCTGTTATATATCACCTATTTTTGTTAAATTATTATTTTTACTATAGATTTTTTTTTATTAATTATGTTTTTTCCATTTTAAAGTGATCTGGTGGTTCAAATTATTGATGCCAGAAACCCTCTTTTATTTCGATGTCCTGATCTTGAAAGTTATGTGAAAGAAATAAATGAGAACAAAATGAATATGTTATTATTAAATAAGGCTGATCTTCTGACAGAATCACAGAGGTAAGGAGGAAACTTTAAAAATTACTATTATTTGAAAAGAAAATTTAGCAGATACCTTTAACAGATTGAGAAAATTAAAACATTTTTTTTTTCAGGAAACTTTGGTGCGATTTTTTCGATGAGATTGGAATAAAAGTAGTCTTTTTTTCTGCACTACAAGAGGGGCAGCGGCCAACAGAGGTAATAAACATTGAATCCTTTTTGTCATTTAATCTCTGGTCTGAAAGTTAATGAGAGCTGAAGAATTTAGACTACTTTGAATTTTAATTTGTAAAGAATATGTTTTAAAAAAGAATTTGTATGGAGTAATTCTTGGAGAAATACTGATTTATATCCTAAATTTGATTAAGATAATTAATTTTTTGGTTTGTTTAGTAGTGAATTGTGTAGAGGTGTATTGGATAAACTCTGTCATAAATCCAATTCCCTTTTCTCTTACTACAAATTTCTCGATTTATAATTGTACTTCTAGAACTCTGATACTCTGCAACCTGAAAATTTTCTGGAAGACCAAGATTTCATAAATGCAAAAAATAGTCCTACTGTTCTATCCAGAGAAGAACTTCTACAACTTTTTAAGCAGTTTGTTAATAAAAGTGATGACTCCCAACAGAAGCCCTCAGTTGGTTTGGTATGTGTGTTCTTTTCTTTATTTATTTACTTAATTATTGTTTCATAATAAGAGACCTTTGCTTATGTAAATTGTTAGTTTTTCTATTATAAATAAAATCAAAAGCATTTAAAAGTATTATTTAATTTTTTTATTTTTATGCATGGTAAAGTTCTACACGAAACATTCTAGGATGCTTTGGCTCTTTTAATATAAAGCAAAAAACGCTCTACTTTTCTCTCATACAAAAATGATTTTTACTGACTTTTGAGTCAAATAAAATATTTTTATGCAAATTAATTAAATTATTCACTTTAAGAATTGTCTTTTATATTTTATCTCTTGAAAATATCAAAGATTAATTTTTTTTAATTTCTTTTGCTTAAAACATGACAGTAATTGTATTTTATAATTGAAATTAAAGTGCAAGACTCTAATATTAAGAATAAAACTAAATAAAAATAAAAAAAGATTTTTATTTCTTTAATTGAACATTTTTTTAAGAATTCAATGACAGTTATGTTATAATTATATTTACATTTTTCCTTTTTTATAAATCATGGATTAATTTTTTTACAATTATTTTAAAATTATTATTTATATATAAAAGGATTAAAACAATTATTTTAAAACTTTTTCTTAATTTTAAAACATTCTTTTATATAAATTGTGTAATTGTATCTGTTTATTTCAATACAACATAAAATAAAATATCATTGAACAATTAATAACTGATTTTGGAGTACATATTCTGCAAACATAATGCTGGGTTTTCCTTGTTGTCTTTATTTGTGATTTGTTCAATTGCTGCTCAAATTTCGACAATCTATTCAACATATAATTATTCTTTATATGTTTGTCCTTAGGTTGGTTATCCTAATGTAGGAAAGAGCAGTACTTTAAATGCTCTTCTATTGACTCAGAGTTTTTCAAAGAAAGCAGGTGCTTCTGCTACTCCTGGAAAAACAAAACATTTTCAGGTATTAATACATTTGAAATACTAGTTACTCTGGAATGTATAATTGTTGTGAAACAAATTTGTACTGAATATGATTGAAAATTGCTCTTACAGAATAATTTAAAGTTTAATTAAATACTAAAAATAAAAGTTTGTATTTTGTATCTTTATCAAATCAGTAAAGTAATAATATGAACATGTATATATTACTAAGTACTAATTTATAATAAGTAAAGAAATATATATATCTGTAATAATTTCTGATTATTTACACTCTAAAAATATTTTTTCTAATTACTAGAACTTTGGCTTTACTGTAACTTGAACTTCTGATTTGCTCAGACTATAGTCTTTCCTACTGCTGAGTCAACAAACTCCTTTCTAAAGCTATATAAGAGCAGAATATTTCCTCACAGTTTCTCTTTCCACCTTTTTGCTTGGTTTTTTTGTGTTATACTTATTATTATTATTTTAACTAAGACATCTCATAGTAACTAAAAATGAGACTATTTCCTTGAAGTTATTATTTTCAAAACGTCCTTTTTTTATGCTATAGTTTGAATTTTTTCTAAAGATGTCTTTTTAAATAATTTTATAGGTTTACATAATCACGGCTTCTTTGTTGAATATTGTATTTAAAATAGATTTTTGTCTAATGAATCAGCATACATGAATATAAATGAAAATGAAAATTTTTAACCTTTCAAAATTCTGACCCAGACTAGGATTTATTAATTACACAACAATATTTTACTAAATTTTTGTATTTAATATGGTTACCTATCAATATTACAAATTAAATCTGCAACATTGTTTTTTGTTAAAAGAGAACAATTATAATGCACATAGATTTTAGATGCAATGTTCTAAAAACAATTTTTTATATAATTTGAATAGCATATCAGTCTTGTTATAAACTAAGAACTCCTTTGTTTGTTTGGATTATTAGTTGTTAAAAACTTTTAGCAACTAATAATCCATTTTGTGTAATTATTGTCAAAATAGATTCTTTAGAAAAAATATTTTTAAACTTCACAGACTTACAATTTATAATATTTTAGAAGTTATTGTGATTTACATTTCTCTAATTTTCTCTTTGTATTTATAAGCATCCAATTATGCCATTGGCAAGAGTAGCAGTATTTAAAAATTGGCACATTTGAAAAAAATATCACCATTGTTTGATTCTGATAGTAAACTTTAATTATAAAAGCAACAAAATTTCAAAAATTTGCTAAGACCACACTTTTTATTGAAATGTATTCAATATAGAAAAATAAGCCATATCTTCATATCCTGATTATCAACAATAGGGAAATGGCCTGAATGAAAGGTCAGTTGCAGCAATGGAAACAATTTGAATTTCATTTCAATAACGAAATATGTTACTATATATCTTTAAAAGATTTTTAAAAAGTGTTTAAGAATGGAAAAAATATATATGTCACAAATTATTTTTAGTTGTAAATATAATTTTTTGAATTTTAAGATGATGTAAAGCTAATTTTTATGCTATTATATTTTTAGTACTATCTTAGAAAAATGTCTACATTTTTCTTAATTTTTAATTAGTCAAAATACTAATTTGTTTTTAAAATTCCTTTAAGCTGCACTTTTCTAACCTCTTGAGTATATGTGTATTATGGTTGGTTAGCTCTGGATTAAATGGTCTGGCCTAAAGATTGTCAACACATAGGCACATATCTTTAGACTTCATCCTTATTTTTAATAGAGATATAAATGGAATTTTGCTTGAATGACATAGCTATAGCCTCAGATGCCAAATTTAATCCATGATAAATTTGATGTTTCTTATGATGCCACTCATGGGATTATTTAACATGTTAAAGTCCGAAAAACAGACATTTAATTTCCAAACCTGATTAAATTAAATTCGTGCTGAAGCTTTGGCTCTCTGTTAACTCATTTGATTCATTATGGTTGTTAGGTTGTGCATTAGAATAATAATGATGATAATCTCTAATAAATGTGATAACTAGTGAATAATCTTGTGCATTTGAAAAGTTACCAAATTTTATTTATATCTTAATTACCAAGAACCAAACTGCTTCTGAAGAAAAATAACCTAATCACCAAAATGAATTTATGAAATTTTGTTATTTAATGCACCCTTAAGGTAAATTAAATATAGTATTAATGATTAATAATGAATTGCGCTTATAAATTTTATTTTCATATTCAGATCTGCTTGGATAATTATATTAAATTTGGATAATGATCACTAATCCAGTTAATCATGAAATGAATTTATGTAAATATATGAAGATATGCTTTAAAAGGTATAATATCAGATTAAAGAAATCTTTAATAAGTTTGATCTAAGATAAGATTGTATCTGAAGAAAAGTTGATATCTGTAGAAAAGTTTCCTTTATTTGGTGATGATAACAAGATGATATTTATTTTAAAAAGTTATATATATTTTTTAATACACAATATTTGGAGAATATTTGTAAAATTAGTGATCAAGTCAAAATAATTGTTATGATTTTGGCTTGAACTGTATATGATTAAATTTCAAAAAGTTTATTTTGATCTCTTAATGCCCAGAGTCCTCTTCATAAGACAGTTATATTTTGCTATTTTGATTAAATTTGAATGCATTTCATTATTTATTTATTTTGCTTTATTTAAGATGTCCATTGTATTCTAAACTCTTAAATAATTTTCCACTTGCTTATTTATCCCTTAAAAATACAAAAAAGATATGATATTACTCAGATATCAATTCCATTGAAATTGATCTTAAGTTTTCAAATTGCGGCATATTTTATAAATGTTTTACCATATATCTGCAGAAGAGTTTCTTTAAATGGTTTTCTGCCTTTTTTGATAATCCCTTCTTTCATTTTTTTCCAACCACAGTTTTTCACCACAGTTATTTTAATCTTCATGTTTTTAAAGTAATTGAAAAATTATTTGAAATCTATGTTTTAAATTAATTTAGATATTAAATGATTAGCATATTTTTAGTAAATTTTTTGTTGTCATACTGCAAAAATTAGCATTTACTGTTGGAAACTTCTGTATTTAAAATTGATTTCTTTAGATATGTCAGTCAAAGGATAAGATTTTCTTCAAAAAAAATTTTGTTAAAAATTGTAAACAAGTTTTTATTTTTACGAAATGTATATAATTTATATTGAGAAAAAAAATGACATGAGATAAATCATAGAATTTATTTTAATATTTGCTGTGAAGGCTTGTTCTATTAATTTCTTAATTTTCATTCTTTACAGACTTTTAATCTTGATAATGGCATGGTTCTCTGTGATTGCCCCGGTCTTGTTTTTCCCAATTTTGTTTCAACAAAAGCTGAAATGGTTGTCAATGGTATTCTGCCTATTGATCAACTTACAGGATGGAAACATCCCATGACTCTCATATCCTTTCTTGTTATTCTTTGGGGTTTTTTAATTATGATTTTCAAAATATGGATTGCTATCTTACATCAGTACAATTTTCTAATATAATAGTGGCCATCTTATTGCACCTTCATTCTAAGTATGTCATAGTATTTTAATATGTATGTTAAAGAATAAAGAACTGACAAAAAAAAATTAGGCATCAAAATTTTTTAACATACATATTTTTATATTAATATTGAATCATATTGTAATATTTAAAAATTTTTGATATATTTGAATGTTTTTTTTTTTTTTTTTTGTCAAAGAAGTAGATTATTAGTCCTTTAATTAAGAAAAAATTCTTCACATTGTTTTAATAATATTTCTGTAATACTGCTTTTAAAGTGTAGATTTTATTAATTTTTTTCCACTGAAATGATGAAAAAGATTAAATATTTGTAAGATTGTCTTTTTTATATATTATGAAATTGTAAAATATTATTGAAGCCACATTATTGTTATTTTTGTTTTCTTATCAAAATGAGTAATATTTTTCTATGTATTTTCCTTAATAGTGTTTAAATAGTAAATATGATCCCTTGTGAAATCCTGAAAGATAAATATTCTTTATCTCTTCTTGCTCCACGTGATGGAAAAAATTTAACTGCTGAAGAATTACTAGATGCTTATGGATGTAAGTAAAGTTTTGCCTCGTTTAAGATAATTTGTTGACTTTATTATTGCATTAAATTTTATTAGATAGGTATATTAATATACATCACTACAATAATTTTTAAAATAATGTTTTTTACTTGTTTTTTTTTCCTTTAATTTTTGGAAAATTTTTAAAACTTTATCTAAAATTTTTTAAGATGTTTGTAATAATTTTGTTTGTTTGTGAATTAATGCACCACCACTAATAAAGAAGAATATTGTTAATCCTATGAGCCCTAATTTACCCAAGATTGGCCTGTCCAACAGGCGGTTTGGTGAATTTCAGGGGTGGTAGGTATTTCACGAAGAGTGCACCATATTCTCGCTATGGGGGCGTCTGCTAACCTTGGCAGTGAGTGAGGAGCTCTTTTTCAAGTCATGTTATGCCTTCGAAGGAAAAGGACACGTCAGATAGTAACCAAGGGGATGAGACATTATTTGTCAATTAAGAAAATCTAAATTTCATGACTGGATTTTTTTAAAACATTTTATTACAATTGTCATGAATTTTTCAGGTTTTTTTATGCATAAAATATCCAAATTTTTAATATCAATTAATCAATTAAAAAATCTATTTCCTTCCTCTTTACTTGTTTTTATTAACACTGACTATTCAAACATCTTTTTTTTTAAATCTGTTTTCTTGTGCTTTCTTTTCTAATATTTAATTACAAGTTGATTTTTCTAAATTTATTGCATTACCAAAATACTCAATTAGATATAAAATAAAAATTTCGACAATTACTATTTCTTTCCTCAGCTTTTTACAATTAGTATAGTTTAGAAAATTATGGTGACTGCTAATTAAAATCAAGTGCTGTAAAAAATTTAGAAATAAAGTAAAATTTGATGCATTCAGTTTCAATTTTAAAGGATCTTCTATGAAAATAATTGAAAAATGATGAACCTATTGATAAATATCTACATGGGTGCAAAAATACAAATAATCTTAACATATTTATTACCTTATTCATCAAAATCTCAGTTTTATACAAATACAAAAATCTTGCTCTTTGGAATTAAATTTATTATGTTTTAATTATGAAATTAAATAAAGAATATTAATTTTAATTCAGAGAATAAATCGCCAAAGCACTACCCCTCCCCCTCTAATTATGTACTTTAACTACTAATATGAAAATACATTTTCTTTCTTTTTCGAAGAAGCAAAAGAAGACAGAATTGTGTTAAGATACTTGTTGCAATCATCTTTACTAAATTTGTTTTTTAAATATACAATGCAGAAAGGAAGAGATTTCAACGAACTGCATATTATATTGCTGCTGATATTTGGTAATTAGAGATGTTTTATATTGACAAAGTAATTTTGCCTTATTTTGGCAAAATAATAAATTTTAATGATTCGTTTTTTTTTAAAACCTTTTATTAGGTTCCTTTCAGTTTTTCGAGCCACCAATTCCTTATTTAATATTGCACTATATCAACAAAATTTATAAAAATATTATTGGTAAGATTAAAAGCATGTCCAATATTATTTTAATAAGTAAATTTAAATTATTTTATTAATAATTACAAAATAAAAACAAGCTTGAATTTTCAAGATTTTTTTTTTTTTTTGCTAAAATTGTTTTCCATTTTTCGAAGACTTCATGATAATTTTCATATGTTTTATATAAAGGTTTAAAAAGCTAATTCTAAATTACAAACTTAAAATCCCAACTTTATTTTTTATCATTGTATGTTTTCATACTTCACAATTAAGAAAATGCACTTGAAAAAATAAAATATCCAACGGGAATTCGAAAATAGTAATGTTTTATGTGTAATTACTTTATTCTTATTTTATTTTATTTAATTTACCTTTAATTCTATAGCGACAATAAAATGCAAAAAAAAAAAAAAAAAAAACACCCGAAAATTGTTGAAACACATGTGAGTGTAAATTCAGAAATAACTAATTAAGCAAACCCTTCCTTCAAACCACAAGCGAAACCACAGTGGGGGTAAAAACTGACCAGGCATTTCAATTGTAGCTCGGTAGATGCTCCCCTTCTGTAATCTCTCTGAAGGATGAAAAGACGATTCCATTCTGGATAAAAACGGCTTAGGACTTTGAGGCACTGGAATACTCAACCTTGCCAGACTCATAGAGTTAAAGAACAATTTATAGGTTGTTACACCTGCTATCTCTTTTAAAATTATTTAAATTTATTTTTTTCATAAAATATAAATACATACTCTTTAAAATCAAAAGGGACAACAATACAATCAAGTAAACATCTATTATCGTCCCCTAAAAATAGTTTTGTTAATAGTTAGAAGTTAAAGTTAATAAAGTTCCTTTATATGTTTATATTCTATGAATATGAACGAATTCAGCTAGGACCATAAGTTAAAATTTTATTTAAAAAAAAGCATAGAAATGGGAATGCTACATAAAGGTATTTTATTCTTATTACCTTGTAATTTCTTATTACCTTATCTTAAGATTATTCCTAAATTGAACTGGTATAATTTAAAAATAAATTATGAATCTAAATTGTCAATTAGTCAGTATTTTTGTGGCTGAAGTACTCATACTGGAATACTCATTCTTATTAGTCAGTGTCTTTTCAAAAGTAGTAATGTTAAAAATTAGTGTAAAGACTTTTTAGTGCAATATTTTCTTCTTAATGATAGATTAATATCTTGATGTTATTTAAAATTTAGATTACTTTTTCAATCAAATTATTTAAAGCAATTTATTTATTTTTTGATAGTAAGCAGAGGTTATATGACACAAAAAGGTGGGTTGCCTGATCATGCAAGATCAGCTAGATACATATTGAAAGATTTTGTTAATGGAAAATTGCTTTACTGTCATGCCCCTCCTGGTGTAAAGCAAGAAGACTATCATAAATTTCAAGAAGTCAAACAAAGAAAACCTATCAAAGAAACAGCTGAGGGTAGTGAAAAAAATAGTGAAGTAAGTAAAATATTTCATTTGTTTAATTTCGGTTAAAGACTGTTAGACTTTTGTTCTTTTAAATATTGATATTTTTTTTTTAAGTGCTACTATAGAATAAATTTAATGTTCTTGTTAGATATCTGTTACTCAATAAGTCTTCTTAAAACGCAGATGTCAAGGCTGGGTAAGGGCTTACCTTTCTAAGTATGCTAGCTTATTTGACCTAAATGCTTATTAAAGAACATAATATTGAAATGTCACATTGTTTTACATCATGGCAATACAAATCTGCTTGTAATATCTAAACTGTGAATAATTAGAATTTGGAAAAATTGAATGCAATTGCTTCATGCAAATATTTATTTCAAAGTTTCATTTATTTGAATTAAGGGTTGTATTAACACAAAAAGAAAAAGTGTTGATAAATAATTAACCTTATTTGAATAGAAACTTATTTTTGGATAATATAATTAACATAGATTTGCTTCTCAAATAAAAATATGCTTATTTTTTGTCAGAATAGATAAAAAGTATAAAATATACTAGTTACTCGTAATATTTATACATAAATACTTTTTTTTTTTTTTTGCTAGAAAATTTTGTCTGCTTATTCAATTAATTTTTTTGTACTAGTTAAGAATAATTATAAATTATTTGTTTCACAGAACAAAGTTGTATTAACTGCTGCAGATAGAGAATTTTTTTCCCAGGTAAGTTTATTATTATTTACCTTAGCTTGTTATTATGTTTAATACTTTTTGTGTCAATATTTTTGCTTGCATCTAACAAACTGTTTATTGATGCCTGTATTGTGTTGTTTTAACAATTAAATTTTTGAAAAAAAATTAGATTGTAAAACAAAATAAAACTATAAGAAGAGGAAAAGAAATGAGCTACAAAAATATTTCCTAGATTATTGAAGATTTTCAAGTTATGGGCTTTTCAAACCTTTAGATTCTAATTTCAGTCACAACTCAAGATTGACAAGGTTATAAAAGGTTGTCTGATATAAAATTAAATTAATTTAATCATTTATATGTTAGCAATTGATAAATTTAAATTGAATTGATTTTTAAACATCAATGATCAATATAATTGGAAGCAGCATTATACAGTGGTGGCCAAAATTGTGGACACTTATGAAAATATTTATGTTTTCTAACTTTGTATACTTATAGAAAATGTTAAATTTCACAAAATGCAAACTCTTACATATCATTTTTAAAAGAATTTAATGCCGATTTCAATACAAAAAGCAAAATTCAAATATTTTCAATACAATAAAAGTTATTCTTACTTTAATATGAATAATGAACACAGTGTAATTTCTAACTTTCCTGGCCAATTACTGTTATTTTTCTGGGAACAAAAAAAAAATTTAATAACTGCCTGAAGAAGATGACATCATGTTTAAAGTTGGAACAGGTCATAATTATGCCTTTTTCTATAGAAGGAAGACTGTTTTTTATGTAAACAAATCACAAGTAAGAAATTTTGTTAAGCTTTTTAATATTTAGTAGGAATTGTTGTAAATATTTCTAATATTTAGTCATGAAGCAATGCCATCAAATAAAAGAATAGACTGGACACTCAGAAAGGGAACTAAGATTGTGTTACATGAATGTGGTCTTTCCAATGCTGAAATTGCAAAACAGGTGGGTGGTTCAGTAACTATATATGGCGTCCGAGAGTTTTGTTTACGATATCTGGAGACAAATTCAATAAAAAACAAAGCAGGAAATGTTACACCACATCTGTTTATGGCAGAAGAATAAAAAAAAACTATGTCTCCATGCTCGAAGAATGTCATCAGCGGCCACCAGAAGTGAATTGAATGATGCTGGCATTTATGTCATTTCAAGAACAATCAAGAGAAGATTATTAGATGTTAGACTAAGAGGTAAAATTCAACTAAAAAATTTACAGCAGTTTATAAAAAGATTACAGTGGGCAAAAGAACACATTAATTGACCAGATGATCAGTGGTTACAAGTTATTTGGAGTGATGAAACAAAGATATTGTTATTTGGTAGCGATGGCGAAAATAGATAAGACATAGAATAGGCAAAACGCTATATCCTGAATGCATTCAGGCAACTATGAAGAACTCAATTAGTGTAATGATTTGGTCTTGCATGTCTACAGATGGTATTGGTCTCTTTCATGTTATCAATGGGACATTAAATGCAAGAAAATACATTGACACTATTCTAGAGTCAAAACTTACATCTTCCATCAGTGATCTCTTACCTAACAATGCATCATTTATTTTACAGCAGGATTCAACTCCTTGCCATACAGCAAAAATATCGAAAGTGTGATTTAGTACAAAGAGTAATGAATTGTTATCATAGCCGCAAAACCGTCCTAAACTGAAAATTATTGAGAATTTATGGCACCGTTTGAAAACTCTTATAGTTATGAAGCGTTCATCAAATAAAAGAGGATTAATTGAGTCTATAATTGTTTCCTGGCATCAAGCAACAACGAAGGAAGAGCTTAAAACCATTGTAAGCTCAATGAAACATCAGTGTAAAGCTTTAATAAAAAATAAAAGCTATCTCACTGAGCACTGGTAACTCACTGCAGTCATCAGCATCTAATATATCTCGATAATTATTGCCTCTCAACTTTTTTTTGTATTGCAAAGATTTGAATTTTGCTTGTGGTATTGAAATCAGTATTAAATTCTCTTTAAAATGATATGCAAGTGTTTCCATTTTGTGAAACGTTACATTTTCTATAAGCATACAAAGTTAGAAAACATTAAAATTTTCAAAAGTATCCACAATTTTGGCCACCACTGTATGTAGTAAATTAATTTAAACTCTGTAATTTGATGCTTTATTTCTGACATATCAATATTCATTGTTTTGAAACATTTCCCTGATTGATTCACGATAGAATCCTAAATTTCAACACACAGCTTCTTTTTCATATTTAACTTCTTTATAGCCATTGTTTTTAGTATCAGTATTTATAGAAAGTAGAAATATTATTTCTCTTTGTCCTCATTAACCAAAAACAATTCCAATAATGGAAATGCTATAGTTCATGGGGTCTCTGCATATACAGTTTTAAGCTTGAATTATTTATTATTTAGTAAAGTTTTTATAAAAGGAATTTGAATTAAATAAACTATTGAAAATAAATGTTCTACATCCTTTTTCTGTTTTTCGTCTGATTTATGTTTTTTAACTCTTTTATCAGATGCATTCCAAAGGAAATCCAAAACCAGAAGTAACAGCAAATGGCACACATAAGCCTTGGAAGAAGCATAACAATCGGAATAAAAAAGAAAAACTTAGAAGGGTTTATAATCCTTACACAAGTTAGAATTTGTACAGATTGTTGCATTTTTACTAAATCTACATAAGAGATTCAGTGTAAATATATGTGCTTATATTTGTTAATAAAACTTTTTAATGACTATTTTGATGAACTTTTGTCAAAAAAATTCTAAATATTTTGATTTTAAAAGAAAAAAAAAATTGATTGCTTTAATTCATTGCAGGAAACTGATAACAACATTCCTTTATGAACACTGCAAATTTTATAGTTCATAAAATTTTGATTTTTTGCACAAGATTGATATTTCAAATCACCCAGAGCTTGATTAGTTGTATGTACTTCGGACTAGGGGATGCAGAATTCGTGATGAAATGCTTTAAAAAATCTAGATCTTTCAGATTGGCCTGATAATTAGAACCTTTCATGTACAAAAGAATTACAGTTATTACTATTTATACAGTTATCAAATTTCATCGAATTTGCAAGAACACTGGATCTGAGGTGGATTGATAAATTCATAGATAGATAGCATTTTAAAATTATAATGCACTCCTAACTTTTACAATGTATGCGGTTTTTTATTGGAAGAAATTAAATTAATTTTCTTTAATTTTAATGCATGCTATTTTATTTCTTTTTAGAATTTAGAATTAAAAATCAATACTAAATGAAATTTTTGAAAAATAAATTTGACTGCAAATATCAAATTGCATATTAAAAGATTCGTTAAAATCAAATTCACTTAATGGGATTAATATTGTATTTATGATTGAGCTAATTTAAAATGGAAAAAGAAGAATGGAAAAAGGCTTTACTGATTTAAGCCTTCAAATAATTTTCTTTTCACTTTACTCAGTAGAAAATGACTAATTTGGATGTTTTCACTTTGAATTCGTTGGGTGTTCGAATTTTTCTCTGCAGTTTTCAATAAATTAATTGAAGGAAATATATTAAAGTTTTTAAAAACTGGAACATTTTTTAGAGATAAAATTTGTGAATTAATTTAAAAAGAAAATTAATATATAGATAAGAAAAAAATGTAAAGATTATTTTTAATGAAGTGCAATATTTTTTGTAGACCTAATTGCAGTATCAAGATTAGAACAAACAATTTTGATAAAAAATATATTCCTGATTTTTGTTTTTCTAGGGCGACCACAGAATCTGTTGTTTCTAACTTTAAGTAGTAGAATAATAATTTTATCAAATGATATTTATTTTTAACCAATAACAATAACAAAATATGCCAATATACCAAGATATAACAAAATATAACAATAACCAATAACAAAATTATGAAAACAAGCACAACAGATGACACAGGATTCTTGTACAATTTGAGCATTTATCCATGTATCTTCATGTATAATCATATCTATCTATGTATCTTATCTATATATAATCGTAACTTTAATACAAACTTAAGTAAAAGCTCTATGCATCTAAGAGAGTAAGTGCACTAAATTATAAAACTCTTGATAACTGGTCTTAGATAGAAACTATATTTTAAAACAAAAAGTGATTTTTATTTATACAGTGTGTTGTGATGGCGAACATTATTTCATATAAGAAAACTGAAAGCAGAATTCTTGAAACTGGTTATCATATTGTGATTAATTTTTATCGTAGACACCACAAACTGTATTCTGCCTTTCATTAATAAATAGGTTGTAATTAATAATAAATAATAATTGTTGTAATTAATAGTAATAAATAGGTAATTAAATCGAATCAATTTTTTAGAAGAAATTACTCTTTAAATTAATTTATTATAGAATTTGATATGCTCCTAGTGAAGAAAAAAATGTTTAATCGCTCCACTCGGTGCAATTCGGGAGAGGTATTACGGATATATTTGTGAGGAAATTAAAGAATAGATGATTTTAAAAATTAAACAGTTGAATTAAAATGTGGTAAAAACCCCCAATAAAGTTGTAACAAGAAAAAATGCTATACTCATGTTTTCCTTCTACTGCGCCAGCGAAATCTGCAACTGATCTCTTGAATATTAATTATTAGAGTTCAAAAAGATAGTTTGCTCCTGCGTGAAGCACCTTCTTTGGCGAGAGCTTCTTATATTGGATATCACGTTTATAAAAGTTGGCCATAAAATAACTTTCTCAATTTGGCGGCATTTATAGCTAAAACGAATGAACAAAATGAAACCGCATTTTATATACCGACTGTAAAAGGCATAAACAAACTGAATTCCGCAGAAAAAATAGTACTAAAAGTTGTCGATAGGGGAAATATTTTCGCTGCTGTCACGTATGAACGGGAAACGCACCTCACTTTCACTAGAATGTTTCTTTCCCGAATAGAGATCGACATTGACTGACCTTGGAAAATATTGTGAAGAAATGAGGCTCATTTTTATTTTGATGGGTCTGTTGATACTCAGAACTGCCGTATTTGGGCGCGTGTGCATCCCACAAATATCCAAGAAATGCCATTGCATTTCCCAAATGTGACCGCAACTTTTTGGAGAATCTCACTCAAACAGGGAAAATTATTTGGCCAATATAATCATTTTTTGGCCATTCTGTATAAAAAAGATAAAAATATTTAAATTAATTGTATTATTTACAAGAAATTCCAGTTTTGAAATCGATGTTCCACATTGAGTAGTTAACATATCTCTGGATTTTGGCTTTGAAATATGTTTGCGTTTCTGATTTAAGATTTCGTTCTAGATTAGAAAGAGCGAACTCTATTTACTCTAGAAGAAAAACGGTATAGTAGAAATGATCCAGATTAGTATATCTAATCCATTCTACTTTTCGTACTCAGATAGATCTATGCAACTGAGTAAATCAATGGACGGAATTTTTTCTGGTAACTTCTGTTTGTTGCTTGTTTTGATAAAAATATTGTGGTTTTTATCATTTTAAGATAAAAAGTTCGTTGCATCTGAACCTTAGCAAGAATTATTTTCGAAAAAGTGGTTGTCTTTCTTAAGTCTATGGATTTACGATAAGTTCATTTTCCGATATGAAAGGAATGGCATATCTACTCCTTACTTAAAAATAAGCTCAATAGTACTTTTGAAAACAACATGTTGATTTTACCATCGCTGAAAATAGAAAATTACCGAAACATCAATTGGTAAGATGACTAAAAGCTAAAATGTTATGGATAATTTGTTTCCTTTTATGAGAAGAATTTATGGCATAGTGGAAGTTGCAATAGAATAAGTTTGCATTTAAGCTGTGACTTGATAAGATTATGATGTTCTATTAATAGATTTTAGTTTCAATAAGGATCGTCCCCTATACTACAAGAAAACAGCTTTTTATTGCTTTTCTCCACTTTTCTTAGAAAATCATTATTTTATTTCGATTCATCTAATCAAAATTTAAAATTTGAAAGCATGGAGTTGTTAAGTTATATAGAAGCCATATTTTCAAATGAAACTTTAGCTCATAAAGAATGCATTTTTTAATTTTTTAGAATTTCAAGTCGCCTTTTATTAAGCACTTATCATTCGCGAGATCATTTTAAAATCTGAAATAATTATAGAAGTCTAATTATATGTAGTATACGGTATATTTCGAAATATGGAACAAAATATTAAATCTACATTACTTAATTATGACACGGATAAGAAAACGTCTCACTAATTTGAATCTACTTGCTTGGACATAAATTTGTTCTTGTGTATTTCAATTAAAATTTCAAGCACATATATATATATATATATTTCATATGCCATGAAATTTTTGCTAAATTCTTTCAAATGTGAACTTAAATAAAAAAAAATAAATAAAAGAAAATACTTGCATATAAACAGAAAATAGTATAATTACCCCCCCCCCTCCCCCCAAAAAAATGTACATTAAGATTTTAACAATCTTCACGTTTAAGATTTTACAAAGCACACAAAACAATTTTTGAAATCATGTTTATCTGTATGTGAACAGAAAATTTAAAAAAAAAAACAAAAAAAAAACAGAATGAACTAAAGGAATGAAATGTGATATCAAATTTCGGCCAAATGAAGATAATAAGAAAAAATCTAGAGAGAAAAAAAATCATTATCCAGCAAATATATTAATTCACATGTTAGGATTGTTTTTTATCCATTCGAACATTTAAATTTATAATCTATGTGCATTAATTTAATTGTAACAAGATATTTCCATCAATTGCCATAAACATATTTAAAGAAAATATATAATTAGTTTTTTATTTTTGAAGGAAAAACAAGCTAATTCATAACAAAAATAGCTATTATTTAATAAACAACTATTCATAAAAAAGAGCGATTTTAAAATAAATTAAAATCAATGATTGAAAGGTATTCTATTTTTCAAAATAGAGATTAGTGTAAGAATTTAATTTCATTACTTTTCTCATAATAATAGATTTAGTTTTATCTATTTTTTAAATTATTTTGGTGCGTTAATTTCTATGAGGATAAATATATTCTTAATAGTTAAGTTAGTTAAACTTACTTGCTTAGGTAATTTAATAACACTTTTTTTTTCTTTGTTAAAAACATTTTGAAATTTTACGTTACTATGCAGCAGCTAATGAGTAATAAAACTCATTTAATATCTCTTTTGTTTCCCAGAATACAACTTGTGTTTTTTTAAAGGAAATAAAATAGTATTAACTTTTGTGTTCCACGTTTTACAATATTCTACAATTGCATGGGATTCAGCATTGCGATAATGCTAATCTGAGAAGTTTCGCGAACATTTTTCATACAATTGATTTCATGCTCATATTTCATAACAGAAGGACTGACTTTTTGCGTAGTAAAATTACGCTACTGAAGTACTGAAATCATTACTCAGTCTGTGTAAATAACTCTAGTGATAACAGCTTTTATATGTTATCAGCCGACAAAACAGTATGATTCAAGGGCGATAAAAGGGAATCGTTTGATTCTTTATCTGTAAGCCGATAACTTTTTTAAAAATAAAAATATACAAATACTGTAAATGTCAAAATTTTGACGAATTTTCCTTTTCTTAAATTATTTTCCTGAATTAGAAAAAAATATTTTTTATTTATTTATTTTTATCTTTGAGCATAAATAGATCAAAAACAGAACGAGGCGCCAAAATTTAGTGTGCTCTTTTCACCAAAATTATAGATTTCTCTCAAATTCTACATGAAATTCGTCAATCAAAAGTATTTCTGAAATCTTTTGAACACACGATAATTCGAAACACAGCTAATTAGATGAGAACAAAAATGTTATGTACTTTTATCATCAGAATTCTTTATCAGAACTTTTATCATCAGAATTTTTTTCAATGGCGGCAAAGCACATAATGACTTTTTTCTTGTAATAAGCTGGTCAAATTTCTTTCACATTTCCATACACTTAAATTAATCAAAATGCTAATCGTATATTTAGATTAATTTGTATTTTAGAAGATCCACTTTCAAATAAAGAAAAGTATCAATAACAACAACTGAAAAATCTTGTTTATAATTGAAGACAAAAATATTTTTTTTTGTATAGTATACACAGAGGGATTCAAAATTCAACGTATAAATGTTAAAAAAAAGCAAAACGACAAAAAAAGCCTAACCAGATTCATATGGAAATATATATATATATATATATATATATATATATATATATATATACGATATTTTAAAATCCAATTTAAACTTAATTAATTTCCAAAGATCTGTCTTAAATTAGCCAATATTAATTTCATTTTAAAATATTCTCTTATATCCTGATCCTATCCCACTTTTTCTATTTAATTAATGCAACAAAAGTTCTGTGAAAATGCTTTAGTCAATGGTTCAGACACACGGAGTGAAGGGATAAAATACTGTCCAGCTAAGCACATTCTTTTAAAAGATCCCTATGATTCCTTATTCCGTGTTAGAAATCCCTATTAAAATCTCACAGTATATATATTCACAGGAATAAAATTTTTATCAGCTTTTCCTCATTTCGTGTTGTGTTGTTCTGTGTTGTGCTCGTCGCTTCTGTTTGTGCAAAAAATCATGTCTTCTGGGGCAGAAATAAAACGAAGTTAAAAAATCGAGTCTCTTCACCATCTTCGAAATTGCCTTCTGCTTCAAAAATTATATATATATATATCATTTAAATTCCAATTAATTTCTAATTTTTATCTTAATTTAGCCCATATTAATCTCATTCTAAAATGGTCTCTTATTTCCTGACCCAATTCCACTTTTTATTCAATTACTTTTAACAAGCGAACTAGAAAACTGCTAAAGCAGCAGGTTCTCAAGCTCCGAGTGAAGGGCTAAAAATCCTTAATGTTTGTAACATTCTTTTAAAGATACCTAAATTTCCCTATCCTAAAACTACACGTGTGAAAGAAATCCCTATTAAAATCTCATAGAAAAACCATGAAGAGAGAAAGTTTGGTCTTCTTTATCCTTATGTCGCGATGTAGACTGACATATTTTTTATCACTTTTTCTTGTACATAAATTATACTTCTTGTGGTGGAATAAATCGAAGTCAAAAATTCAAAAGTGTATTCGCTTCGGCTACGCAGCTGCTGAAATATGTTTTACATGCACGCACGCACACACACATACACACACATATTATACCTGGGCGATGCTTGAACATGTCTAGTTTCACAACTGCTCAAAATTTTTATTATTCACCGTGGCGCATGAATTTGCGAATCCTAAAACACCCAGCAATGCGTAAATATTTAGAAGCATTTGTAAATTACTGCAAGTTTTCGTTCCGAAATCGAAACATCTACTATTTGTATTTTGTTGTAA
The DNA here is from genome assembly GCA_026543865.1 of Argiope aurantia. Classification (NCBI taxonomy): domain Eukaryota; kingdom Metazoa; phylum Arthropoda; class Arachnida; order Araneae; family Araneidae; genus Argiope; species Argiope aurantia. The sequence continues at coordinate 39,022 of JAPMOR010092364.1, forward strand.
AAATCGGTAATTTTTTCTTAAGCACTTTGTTTGGCTTTTGAGTTAATCCAGGACCTTTTAGGCTATTTTTACATTTTGTGTAATTCAGTACTAGTGTAATGTTTCATTTACATTTGTTTGTTTTTTGCCCTCAAATTCTGTACCATCTGTATCAGAGCCTTGCACTCTGCGCGTATGTTGGGGTGATGAGAGCAAATAAATAAATAAATGGCAAGAATTGAAATTCAAGTTCACCGTTGACAACTGTAAATTTAGGATGTTTGAATTAGAAATGGCCTTGTCTCAATCCCAGGATACAACTGCCGGGCCAGATGGAATCACATATAACATGCTTCGCCATTTGAATAGAACTTCACTTTCCAGTCTGTTGTTTCTGTTTAACAGAATCTGGAGAGAGCAAAAGTACCCAACACATTGGCGTGAAGCTATTGTGATTCGTATCTTAAAACCTGGCAAAGAATCCTCATCCTACAGGTCAGTTGCCTTTGTAAGACCTTTGAACGCATGGTCAATGTTCGTCTAATCTTTGAACTGGTGAAACAAGGATGCATCCCTCCATAGCAGAGTGGTTTTCGTAGAGGTCGCTCTACCTTTAACAATTTCATTTTATTGGAAACGCAGATCCGCAACGCTTTTGTTAAGAGGATCCAATTTGTCTCCATATTCTCCGATATAGAAAAAGCATATGACCGTGCTTGGCGCTTTGGCATACTTTCAACGCTTTTTAACTTTGGCTTTAGGGGAAACCAGTTCATATTTTTGCAGAACTTTTTATCACATCGGACCTTCAGAGTTCGTTTCGGGAACTTTTATTCAAATCCTTTTATTCAAGCTGAGGGAGTTCCACAAAGAAGTGCCCTCAGTGTCACACTTTTTATCGTCCAACTTAGTCAGGTTTTAACAATTTTACCTTCACCTGTACATGCCAGACTTTATGTTGACGATCTGCAGGTCTCATGCCAAGGAAATCTGATTGAACAGCAGTGGCACATCGCCATAAATAAACTGGTAGCTTGGTGAAATAACAATGAGGACTCTATCTCTCCGGAGAAGAATCTATGTGCCCATTTTTGTCGGAAAAGAATTTTCACAGATGGCTCGAAATCAGATGGTTATGCTGGTTGCGACATCATACTTCCATCTGATATACTTAACCACCGTCTACATAACAGCTGCGCAGTTTTTACTGCTGAGTTGGTGGCAATTCTCTGCGCTCTATAGAAAATTTCACCCTCTACTCAGCGTACATTTATTATTTACACCGATAGCATGAGTGCTTTGGAGACACTTTCGCATTACTACCATCGGATACATCCGATTGCGTTAAAATTTTGTTCACTTTGCGACTGCTTCAGAATGATTTTCTGTTGGGTACCGAGTTATGCCGGCATCTTGGGAAATGAGAAGGCGGACTTAGGCGCAAAATCTGCATCGACTTCTTTGAGGATAGGCCTTTCCTTTTATGATGTTAAAAGGTCCATCTCTTCTCTAATACCTGGCAAAAGTCATGGGATCTTCAGATCGAATAAAATTATATTTTATTAAAGTGAGCATTGTTCCTCTGCCTGTTCATCCTATACGTGAGATGGATGTTAAAATGACACATCTCCATAAAGGACATAGCGCTTCACCCACAGACATCTCAGATTTGGGGAAAATGCGCCAAGTTAATTTTACTGTTCGCCATATATTAATTGAATGTCTTGTTTTTAATTCGTATCGTGATTTTTTTTTTATCTCGTCTTCAACATCAGAAGACTTGGTGGGTGAAAAATACCACCCAAATATTTTTAAATTCTCATTAGCTTTTTTTATTTGTATATAGACTTTTTTTCATTATTCTGTTTGTGTTGAACATTCCTTTTTGTGTTCTTGTACATTTCATCATTGTTTCGAATTTTCATGAATCATAGTTTTAAATTTTAAGATGTTAAAAAATCATTTTTTACTTTATACTTTTGGATTTTTTTTTTCTTTTCATATCTGTTCTAATTTAATAATTGGGTGTTCTTTTTTTATCTCTTTTATACTCTTACTATTTGATTGGCGCAGTATAGCCAAATATGGCTTTTGCGCCAATAAATTACACAAAAACAAACCAGCACCATTGACAAATGACTTCTATGGATCAATCAGCTGACAATTCCCGAAGGTCTTTTCTGTAAATTTTTTGCTATTTTTTGTCTTTACTTCAATTTGTACGTTGAATTTTGAATGAGGTAGTAGTTTAAATTTTGGGAAGATTTTTTGGTTAAAAAAATTATAAAAGCTTCAAAAAAGAAAGCAAAAAAGAAAAGAAAGAAAACAAAAGCGTTGCAAACAAAATACAAATTTCTTCATACATGCTTTGTTGTTGTTGTTTTTAACTCTGTTATTTTAGATATTTTTTGCGTTGTTTTTTTTTGTATTAAAATTCATAAAATAAATTTTAAGCACTAAATAGTCTAAATTTTTTTTCATTTTAAGTCGAATTCCTTAAAGCATTATATCAACTATTTTTTTTACCGAAATTAAAAGCTAAAATTCGATTTCGTTTTATTACTAAAGCTAGCATTTTTTTATTCGCAGTAATAACCGTAAAATGAATACTGCGAATTTTGAAGTGGATTTTGTTGATAGATAAGAAAGAGAGTTAAAAGAGATAAGGATATAAAAATATGTTTCTGTTTGTGTAAGTTGGACTTTCCTAAGATACAATGTAAAATATTATGATAATAATAACAAACCAGTTATGCATATGCCTATCAAAAGTTTGTTTTAGTTTCGATTGTTATTTGTCTTCTCTTCTATCTTCTTTTAATGTTTTGAGCTCGTCCGTTGCTATCGTTTCCATCTTTTTATTAACTGACTTTGAATGCCAAGTGTTTCATAGAGTTTTTTCAATGTAACAAAGAATTTCAAACGTAAGTCAAAAATTGATAAATTATGTGTTATCTTCGCTGATTAAGGCTTATTAATGTCGTGTAAAAATAATACTCAATTATATAATAATTGCATGGCATGGGCTTCGAATTATGAGTTCAATTCATTCAAAAATTGGAACCAATTCACTTAAAAGAACAGTTAGCTTAACGTTCATGTCATTTAACACCTAGCAGTATGTTGTCTTATGAAGTATTATCATCTTTTTTATCCATTTGCAAAAATCTCTACGGATTCCAAGACTAAATTGGTATGCCATATCGCGAATATGGAGATGTAATAACTTTATTCGAAGATGTATTTGTTCCGTAATTAATTCTCAGATAAATTATTTATAAGTCAAAAGGAATGTAATTTAAGTTACAAAGAATCTTCCCAGAAGGCTGATGTAATTGCGACATTGCTTCTACATTCGATGCACGAGTGAAATACGTCATTGTGTGCGAAGCAGTTAAGCATTTTTTTTTTTAAAGGGGAAAAAAAAAAAGCCCAATCTTAAAAGAGATGGAGGACAACGGTCATTTCTGAGGTTACCTTTGACGTCTTTATTTCTAAAAGCATCGTCTTCAGGCAAATGAAGTATTCAAATGTTTGCGTCGCATTACTTATTCGCATGGGTACAGAAATTTCCAGCTATGCATTCTTTCTTTTCTTTTTTTTTTTCATTTCAGGAAAATGCATGAGGCATAAAAAAAGTTGAAGGTCACTGTTTGGCTAATTATCATACATTTAACTAAAATGAAGTTATCATTTTTTTTTCTGGAATGCATTGGTAATTTAGTCAGCAAAAGTTTCAATAGTTAAAAAAATAGATATAATAATTTACTGAATAAATTTCTTTTATTTTTTTTAAAAAAATAAAACCTTAATTTGATACTGTAGCTCTCAAAAACTTCATTTTTGCGAATAAAATATTTTCTTAAAGTATTGTTATAATCTTATATACACCAAATGTGATGACATTAAAAAATTATCTAAAAAATGTTGGATAATATGAACTCAAAAAATTTATTTTTGGAAAATATCTGTCTGTCTATGATAAAGATAACGGGCAAACACTTTAAAATTTGGCGCATAGGTTTAACATCTATAGTGTAGACACTTGTCACATTTTGAGTAAAATCCAACTACACGTTATTTGTCTGTCGGTCTATACTTTCAAACAAGTGAAAGTTGTAATTCAAAAATGCAATGACTTAAATAGATCAAATTTGGTATAAGAAATTGTGACTATAAGTGCAGTTTTATGTTATTTTTTTTAATCGGTTAAGAAAAACGCATGTAATATGCAATTCGATTTTTGGATACTATTAACGCATGCCAGGGATGACACGATAAATTCACGCCAAATAGCTCGGCAAGGACGACACAATAAATTCACTAAAAATGCTAATTTCATGCCAACAGTTAATATTTCGTAAACTATTCTACTCCAATGCCTCTCTGGAATAACACCTTTATTTAAATAGTATGCGAGAAAGGTTTGGGGAGATCACTCCTGTTGGTTAGCATATTAATAATTTATTTTAGGCAGATAATTTTTATTTTATTACTCTTGTGAAAATTTATTTCTTCTTTATTTACTATGACTCCAGACCACCCAGCTTCTAAGTAAGTACACATTATTATTACAACATAAGTTCTGTATTTATAAATATTCTAATAACTGCGAGTAAATAATGAAAAAAAAAGCAGCAGATTAATTATCTATACTTATAATAAAGCTCAATGTGTGTGTGTGTGTATGTTAGCGCTCTACAGGCCAGACCATTCAACTTACAGCTACCAAATTTGGCACGTGTATACCTTGGAGGCCGCGAACGTGCACCTGGGGTTATTTTTTCGACTTTTTAACTAGAATTTTATTTATTTAAAAATTAAGCGAAATTTTGGCTTGTTTCTGCTATAACTTCCGAAAATATTACCACACAAAAAAAGATTTTTACATGAAGTTAAAGGTCAAAAATTTATCTTTTAAATGATACCAATGTTTTAACCTTAAAATTAAATTTATATTTTTAATGAATTTTTAAATAAATATTTTAACTATATTTTTCAACAATTTTTTCGTACAAAATAAAAATAAAATTAAAGCTGCACGAGCACGTTTCGCATTCATGGGAAAAAATTAGCTTTTTTCAAAGTGTTGTCATCACATTGATTACAGCTCCAATTAAAAATAAATTAACTCTTTTTGGAAATGAAATCTACAAAAATGTAATTTCCGGCACATGTCTGTAGGAAATGAAACAAATATGAAATATTATTTTTTCTAAAAAATAAATTCAAGAAAAATTATTTTATGATCTTTTGCACTCTCTATATTATTAATCCAATAAATCGGTTTTATTTTAAGGCAAGTTTTGTTTAATATGAACAGGATATCCATTCAAATCAGGACCACACAGCTAATTTGTAAACCTTTAGTAAGACACAGATCTGCTGCGACATAAATCGTAAATATTTTATTTAAAAGTAGCAAACGATTATTTTAATAATTATAAATTTTATTTTGTAAATAGTTGTGAAATTCAGATTGGCAACAGTGATATTTTTGGAACTTTTAATTTGTTGTTTAAAAACGATGCTAGAATTTTGAATGAAAATAAGTTGATGTAAATTTGATAATATTATCTATAATGTAATAAGATTTAGTTTCATAATAAGTTTGTCTGCATTCTATTTTTGTTGACGCACGCACACAACAGATCTGCTAAAATGGTCTAAATAGAAAATGATTATATTTTATGTAACTTGATTTAATAAATGCTCTAATAAATAACGAATTTTTGATTTTACATAAAGCTTCTGCTGTGGAAATCACGAATAACAAAATGTTCTTGAAACACTAATATTTTAAATAAAAAGAGTTAATTTCCAATCAACTAAATCAATCACTTAAACTGACTGATTAATGAAAATTTGAATATCACTATTCAATAAAAAAAAGGATAATTTTAGATATTAATTGGCCTAATATCTAAAATTATCCTTTATCCTAATTTCTCAATTTTAATTGGCCTAAGATTATGAAAATGTTGAGTTTTTCTAAATTTTTAACATTCAAAGCTTCATAAATAAGTCTTAGTATCGTGGAAAATAGAAACATTCATTCATTTATTTAAAATTTGGTGTGTCCAGAATATTTCTCAGAATATGATACCTTACTGCATTAAATTTATACTTCATAATTTTTGAAATATATTTATAGACCGGAACAAAATATTATTATTGATTTCATATCAATCCTTTTGAAAGCAAAATTAAATCTTATGCTGAATCTGAGAAATTTTTGTTGAATTATTGTTTGAGATATTGCATAAATTATGAAAAATATTTTGTAGTTCACATAAGACTTATATACCGAGCGATTCTGTTTGCTATACTCATATTCAATAATAATAATAATAAATAAATAGCAATAAAGATGATAAATAAAATAAAACGCCTGGTTTTATTAAAAAATATCTTTATATTAATTGCAATTTCATCATTTCTACTTTAAATTAAAGTTGAAGTTTTACCGGAAATGACAACAAATTAGCAAAATATATATGTAAATTGAACGAAACGATCTAAACAACAGTATAAGTTTGGTATGACTATCAAAAATGGAAGATTAAAAATGTTTTGTTTGAGAATCTATTAAGAGACCAGTTACTTAAAATATTTAATTGAAAATTGTAGCGACCGGTAATACTGGTGAACCAGTTGGTCGCCAAAGGCGGCTAGTATTTAATAAAGTATTAATATTATTCTAATATTTTATCATTTATGATATTTGTATTTTGTACATCTTTATTCATTCGACAATAGAGAAAATAAAGTTTTTTAATCGATCTACATGCTGTTTCTTTTACTTAACGACTCTAGGCAGCTGACTCACTAGCCTAATTCGAAATCCGCCACTGCATCCACTTCACTTGATTTGTTTTATGCTTGTTAGCACGGAATTTTGCAATCTATTTTACACTTTCTGATGTGTTACAATTTTGAGATTTTATATATACATGCTTCTCAATAGCATTACTCTACTTTAATAATCTTAAAACTTAATTGCTAGGCAATTGATAATTATAATTCGATTTTGATTTTGCACAATTTACGCCACAGAGTAGAATATAAGAGAGAAACAAACTTCAACACTCTATACTACTTATAATAATAAAATATAAATCAAAGTTTTAAAAAGTACGAAATAATTTTTTAAAAATTCAGATTTTCAATACACTAATAAAATTCTGTTTTTCTACCTTTGACTTGATTCATTTAAAAATTTATATAGATATGAGTAAAAATGTTGAAGAAAAATATTAACCTTCATTATTATTATTATATTTAAAAACATATAAACAGGCATATGAAAGCACATTAGCTGTTAATCAGTTAAGCGAAGTATTTAGATTTTTCATATTAAAATCCTTTAAAAATTTACATCTATTATTTATTTGTTCTAAATTTAAAATATTATGAATCTATTTTTTAAAGCGAAAAATAAAAATATCAAGACTATTATTTGCTTTTAGCTCCAGAAAATATGGTGGATATCGTTTTTTAAATATATTATCAAGAGGAATTTGAGAATATCTATCTATTTCAGAAATGCTACTGAATCTAAAATAAGTCTAGCTATGCAAATACACAGAAACACTTGGGCTTAATCTCTCCTCACATATTGCTATAGTATGCGGCACATTAGATTTAGATTCGTCGCATGCAGAGGTAAGTCCTTCGTTTAGTTTGAAAAAATATCTCTCTACAGCGAGATATTCAATTCCCCAAATTCGAAATCGATCCACAATTTTGGTCCAAAGACTACAAACCAAATTTCATCAATCTAAATCATTTCTGTTTTTGAATAACCAGATTCAGAAAGGATAAAACACAAAGATTCTCCAAAGTCTCAAGATCGAATTTCTAGAGAATTACAACACTTTTTCTTTGTGTACTTCGATGCTAGAGAGTAAAAAATAAAATAATGCAAAACAAGTCAGTTTACTGTTATCAGTTTTCTTTATGAAAAATATCTCTTCCTTTTTCTTTTAGAGACCCAAAGAACTAAATGTAGAGATAAAATAAATGCACAAGAATAGTGGATGTTATTGTTTTCAAAATTTTTGAGCTGAATTATAATTTAATTGGATAAAGAAATTTCTCTTTTCGAATTAAAATTCTAGTTTTTCTGTCAACCGAATTTTAAGTTGACTTACGTGTCAAGAATTATATAAAAATTTAATCTTTATTTAATTACATTTCCATAAATCAAATATATATATATATATATATATATATATATATATATATATATATGGGAAGTGCTGACAGATCCCGTATCCTGTATGACGCCATGTTGGCCATGTTACGTCACGTCATTAATCACGTGATGCTTTCCCGCCATAATTGGCAGACGAGAGTTGGGCAGTGAGTCTGTAAGACGTACAGCTCCCGCTCATATAACTTTATGTGTTTTATTTTAGTATAGTAACGTTTTGACCTTTAATTATAATAAATATATTTTCATATTAATGCTGGTCGTTGCCTTTCCGCACATTTTTGGGGGCTCGGCCTTTCTCGTGAATACCCCTAGCAAATCCCGCCAAATTGTTGAAAAAGCTGTGGACGTTAGTACAATTTAAGAAGCTAAATTGATGCTAAAAATTTTGATAAGAGTGGATTTTTGCTGTGGATGATTTACTGGATTGATGAATGGACGTTAGTGCACGTTTTTGATGGATATGATTCAAGTGAAAACATTCAAGATTCAATTACTTCGTGTTATTGTGCAACTGTGCTGAGATATACTGGCCGCTTTAAAAAAAGAACATCATCCTGTGCGACATTACTAAATTAAAGAAGAAATTGAATTATTTGGAAATGTGTGAATCATTTAAGAGTGAATAGTTCGGCTGCTCCCAACCAGGTAGGCGCAATTTTTCCCCCACATTTTCACCTCTAAATAAATGCTATTCTTGATAAGTTTGTAATTTATAGTACGTTACTTTATTTCATTCTCCCTTTAAATTTTAATCCTGATTTAATGTGTACTAATTCTGTTTTAATTAATTACAGTGTCTTTAAAACTAGGCGATATTCAATTAATCGTTAACTCCCTTAATTAGGCAAAAGCTAATTCAGTAAAACTGCTTAACTCTGTGTTATGTTACAGTAATTTTGACCATTCTTCTGGAAAAAGAATGAGAAATTTTGAAAATTTAGAAGTAGTAAAACATAAACAAGAATTGCTGAAGAGTTTTTCTTTATCTGATTTTATCTCCATTTCTGATTTATTACACTTAGAAGTAACTGAGACCGACAAAGATGCTTTGTGTGAAAATATTTTTAAAGTCCTTACAAATTTAAATGAGTTTCAGAACTCGCTTGACACTAGTTTTTTATCGGAAACAGAAGAAAAACCTTTGTTTCCTCAACAAATTTCTCAAATCGATAGTTCATCTATTAGTAATACCGGTAATAATTCTTCCTTCCCCATCCCCGTAACTTCAGACGAAACATTCATAAATAACAGTCAGGCATTAATAACTGGCGCCAAAAGGGAATCCCTCGAATAACCAAACGATGAATGAAATAAGCCTTCAGTTTTGTTTTTTATTACACGATCTCTGTGGTAGTTGTAGAAACTTCACAGGCAATGATTCCTATTCGATTAAAAGTTTTATTTTTTGCGATGTTGAAGAGAATTTTTCGCTTTTTCCTTTAAGCGAACAACAAAAATTAATCTTTGCAAAGAGGTTAGTTTCCGGCGTAGCTAAATCTTTTTTATTCTCTCAAAGAAATCTAAATTCCTATCATGCTTTTAAAAGTACATTAATTAATGAATTTTCCAATAAAGTAACTTCTATTGAAATACATAAACAACTAGAAAGACGTAAAATACGCTAGAATGAAATTTTTATGCAGTATTTCATTGCCATGCATGAAATTGCGAATCAGTCTGAAACCCTTATTGATGAATGTTCTGTTATTCAATATACAATAAATGGGATACAGGGTTCCCCTTCTGATAAAATTATTTTTTACGGTGCAAAATGTTATTCTGAGTTTAAAGAAAAGTTACGAATTTTTGAAACTATCACAAGTGCAATGAACGTAAATAATTCAAAGATGTCGTATTCTAGATATGCTAATGACGGCCAAAGATGTGGCACAATACATAAAATCCCTGTCCAACAAAGAGAATCAAAATCGAATCTAAGTAATCCAATTAACAGTAACTTGCGTTGTTTTAACTGTAACGATTTGGACATATCTCAAAGTCTTGCCCTAATCGTAATCGTGGTCCTAAATGTCTTTCTTGTAATCTTTTCGGACATAAATCTTCCGATTGTCACCGAACTACTTGGAATGACAGTTCTGCCCCACGTGATAATGTCAACACTTTACATTTATTGCATTCTCCGTTGAATATGCATAAAGAGGTTGTTATTCTTAATAATACACTTTCCGGATTAGTCGATACTGGTAGTTTTTCCGACAATTCTCAAACATTCTGCATGGATTAAACTATGATCCCCGCCGTTGACGAATAACAAGATAACACTAACTGGATTCGGTTTTTTCCCAAACTAAAATAATAGGTTCCTTTAAATCTGAAATTATTATTGATAAACAAAGTTTTCCTGCTTTTATTTCTGTGGTACCTAATAACCGTACTACTTATGATCTAATAATATGTTGCGACGTAATAAATCGGGCAAATTTGACGATTAAATCTGACGGTATTGTATTTTCCAAAATTTCTAAATCTGATGATCCTGTTGAAACTGACAGTTTTATAATGGCTATTTTTGCCGATACTCCCACGTTTGATATAGGTTCGAATATTTCTAAACAAACTCGCAATGAGGTTGAACAGATTTTGTTAGCCTATAAACCTAACAAAACTAAAACTGCGAACATCGAACTTGATATAACGCTTACTGATGATGAGCCAATTTTCCACACTCCTCGACGTTTACCCTTTGCCGAACGTGATATAGTAAATGCGCAGATAGACGAGTGGTTAAAAAATGGAATTATAGAACCATGTTCTTCACCCTATGCTAGTCAAGTTGTCATAGTTCGTAAGAAAGATGGAAAACATAGAGTCTGTATAGATTATAGAAAATTAGATCGTAAATTAGTTAAAGACCATTATCCACTACCATTAATTGATGACATTTTAGATCGTCTTCAAAATGCTAAAATTTTCAGTACTGTCGATTTGCGTAACGGATTTTTTCATGTGCCGGTAAAAGAAAAAAGTCGTTGTTACACCAGTTTCGTCACAAATACAGGTCAATTTCAGTTCCGTTATATGCCATTCGCTTTAAGTTCATGTCCTCCTGTCTTTATGCGATACATAAATGCCGTTTTTCGTGATCTTATTGCAAAAGCCATTGTCCTCCCGTATATGGATGATATCGTCATTCCCGCAAATAATGAATCTGAGGCTCTCGAATGCCTTAATACTGTTCTAACTGTAGCTCGCGATTATGGACTAGATGTAAACTTTAAAAAATGTCAATTTTTGTATAGTCAGATTGAATTTTTGGGTCACGTAGTAGAACACGGCAAATTGTCCTCTTCACCTTGCAAAACTAAAGCCACTCTTAATTATCCTGAGTTAAAAAATGCAAAAGACGTACAACGTTTTCTAGGCCTTACGGGATACTTTAGAAAATTTATCCCCTCATACTCTACTATAGAAAAACCTCTTAGTGATCTGCTTCGTAAGGACAGCCTCTTTCTATTTCAAGCTCAGCAAAAAGTTGCGTTTTTACGCTTAAAACAGTTATTTTCTGAAAAACCCGTTTTAACTATTTTTAATCAAGGCAGTCCCATTGAAATTCTTACAGACGCGTCAATTGATGGCTTGGAGGCAGTCCTACTACAAAAATTCAAAGATGATAACAAATTCCATCCAGTGTATTATATGTTCAAGAAAACGTCTGACAACGAAAGAAAATGCACCAATTATGAGCTGGAGGTACTCGCCATTGTAGAAGCTCGTAAAAAATTCCGAATTTACATCCTCGGATCACACTTTAAAATTATCACTGACTGTAATGCATTCGTCAAAACGTTAAATAAAAAAGAAATAAAAGAAATGAATTCCCGCATTTCGCAATGGGCATTATACCTTCAGGATTTTGACTACGAAATAGAGCATCGAACCAGTTCAAGGATGACTCATGTCGACGGTCTTAGCCGAAGCCCATGCTGCATGATCATTCAAGACTGTCAATCTTCAAATTTTCAAAGCTCAACAGACAGATGAGCATATTACAGCTATAAAAGCATTACTTCAAAGTGCACCTTACGAGAACTACATAGTCAAAAACAACATTTTATATAAGAACATAGAAGGCTTCGATTTACTTGTCGTACCTGATGATATGCAGGCCAACCTCATTAAATCATGTCATGAATGAGGCCATTTTGCAGTAAAACGCACGCAGGAACTGTTAAACAAAGAATTCTTTATTCCTAACTTGAAAGAAAAAATTGAACGATGTATACGCAACTGTGTAACATGCATTCTAAATAACAGAAAACGTGGCAAATTAGATGGCACTTTGCATCCACTTGACAAAGACGATACTCCCTTTCATACATACCATATTGATCATTTGGGTCCTCTATCCAGCACTTTTAAGAAATATAAGCATATTCTGGCAATCATCGATTCCTTTACGAAGTTTGTGTGGCTTTACCCGACCAAGTCCACCGACACCGCTGAAGTTCTCAATAAGCTCAAATGCCAAATATCAGTTTTCAGCAATCCTTCAAGGATTATTACGGACAGAGGTACCGCTTTCACATCCAAGACATTCAAAGAATTTTGTGAGCATCAGCATATCGCCCATATTGCTATTACAGCTGGACTTCCTAGATCAAACGGTCAGGTAGAAAAACTTCATTCTACTATCATAGCTGTACTCTCCAAGCTATCCATAGAAAACCCTGAAAAATGGTATAGCCATGTTGCTGCCGTTCAGCAAATTATTAATTCTACATTTCAACGAAGTATCAATTCTACTCCATTCGAAATTCTGTTTGGAACTAAAATGAAATCCGAGCATGATATAAAAATCCTCGAAATCGTCAACGAAGTGAAGCAATCTGCATTTCTCCAACAGCGTGATGAACTCCGTAAAGACGCAAAACAACAAAACCTCAAAATACAAAAAGAAAATCGCCGTACCTACAGTCTGCGTAGAAAACATGCTCAAAAATTTCTATTGAATGATCTCGTCGCAATCAACTTGCTCAATTTGGCCCTGGTCTCAAATTGAAACAAAAATTTCTCGGACCATATAAAGTGATCAAAACTAAAGCAAACGATACATACGATGTTGAAAACAGTGATTTCTTTGATTGACCCTCAAAAACTTCAACTTGTGCAAAATATATGAAACCATGGACCAGCAATATAGAACATATCACTTGAATTCTTTTTCAAAAGAAAAGACTGAACACTACTTAATGAAATAGAGAACTATTTTCCTTCTTTTTGTGTGTGTATATTTGGACGATATAGACTTTGATTTTTATTCTATTTATTTTGTGTTATTATCTATACTTATAATAAAGCTCAATGTGTGTGTGTGTGTTGGCACTCTACAGGCCAGACCATTCAACCTACAGCTACCAAATTTGGCACGTGTATACCTTGGAGGCCGGGAATGTGCACCTGGGGGTTATTTTTTCGAATTTTTAATTAGAATTTTATTTATTTAAAAATTAAGCTAAATTTTGGCGTGTTTCTGCTATAACTTCCGAAATTATTACCGCACAAAAAAGATATTTACATGAAGTTAAAGATCAAAAATTTATCTTTTAAATGATACTAATGTTTTAATCTTAAAATTAAATTTCTATTTTTAATGAATTTTTAAATAAATATTTTAACTATGTTTTTCAATAATTTTTTTCGTAAAAAATAAAATTAAGGACGTTTTGCCTTCATGGGAAAAATTGGCTTTTTTCAAAGTGTTGCCATCACATTGATTAAAGCTCCAATTAAAAATAAATTAAATCTTTTTGGAAATGAAATCTGCAAAAATATAATTTTCAGCACATATTTGTAGGAAATGAAACAAATATGAAATATTATTTTTTCGAAAAAATAAATTCAAGAAAAATTATTTTATGATATTTTACACTCTCTATACAGGGTGTTTATTTAGTCCCGGACCCATTTTGATGTTTAATGACTCATGAAATAATGAAGATATAAACAAACTTATGGCATTTATTGATGGAATAACTCATATATTTTCCTTTTCAGGTTTGAATATTTTTACTTTTGTAAATATCGTCTGCGCGTGTGGTTAGATTCAGATAATTTCATTTTCCAATCTAAATATCTGTACTTTTCTAAATATCGTCTACTTATTAATTGCATTCTTCTCTCCTTTGTTTTTGGCAACTATTAAAATGTTATGTTTTCTTTTGATGTGTTTGTTCTATGTAGTACTTTTGTATGTGATGTTTCATTCGAGCGGATATTAAGGAGAATGCATACACAGCAAGAGAAAGCACAGATTTTATGGTGATCATAGAGTTAATTTCCAATCAACTAAATCGCTGACTTTTAAGAGTTAATTTCCAATCACTTAAACTGACTGATTTATGAAAATTTCAATATCACTATTCAATAAAAAAAGGATAATTTTAGATTTTCCATCGATCGCTTCAAAGAAAGCTTCAGCGCGCAGGTTTCTCAAGATTAATTGGCCTAAAATTATGAAAATGGTGAGTTTTTCTAAATTTTTAACATTTAAAACTTCATAAATAAGTCTTGGTTGATCGCGGAAAATAGAAACATTCATTCATTTATTTAAAATTTGGTGTGCCCAGAATATTTCTCAGAATATGATACCTTACTGCATTAAATTTAGACTTCATAATTTTTGAAATATATTTATAGGCAGGAACAAAATATTATTATTGATTTCATTTCAATCCTTTTGAAAGCAAAACTAAAAACTGAATTTTATACTGAATGTCAGAAATTTTTGTTGAATTATTGTTTGAGATATTACATAAATTATGAAAAATATTTTGTAGTTAACATAAGACTTAAATACCGAGCGATTCTGTTAGCAATACTCACATTCAATAATAATAATAATAATTAATTAATAACAATAAAGATGATAAATAAAATAAAACACCTGGTTTTATTAAAAAATATCTTAATATTAATTGCAATTTCATCATATACATTTTGAATTAAAGTTGAAGTTTTGCCGGAAATGACAACAAATTAGCAAAATATATATAGTAAATGGAACGAAACGATCTAAACAGTCTAAGTTTGGTATGACTTCCAAACTTTGAAGATTAAAAATGTTTTGTTTGAGAATCCTTTAAGAGACCAGTTACTTAAAATCTTTAATTGAAAATTGTAGCGAGCGGTAATACTGGCGAACCGGCTGGTCGCCAAAGGCGGCTAGTGTTTCCTTAAAATCAATTTAACAAATTAATTCCGTTTTAAATAGCCATGTTAAACAAACTGAAGATCTCAATAAATAATAAATATTTCTGCATGTTTCTAGAAAACTACCGGCTTTCTTAAGCTTCAAAATATATCTTGCAGAGCATCTTAAAATCTTAAAACTAAAATAATACTCCAACCAATTTAGAATTCAATCGGCTTTTTTATGCTTTCAAATTATCAGCGTATCTTACAAGCATTGCCAGATTCCAGAAGGATTACAATTGATCATCAGCTATTATACAAAAAAAATAAACGAAATAATATTAAGAAAATATGTTTATCAAAGAAAAAATCGTTTGTTTTTACTTTTTAATAATATTTGAACTAAATAAAAATTGTAGCAGTTATATAATGTCTGAAAAGGAATCGTCTGCTAAATGTCTATTAACAAATTTAGATTATGCTATTTACTGAACAAATACAATGAACAAACAAAGGGATTTTGAATAAAAATGTACTTAACTTGATCTTTTAATATTCCCATGTTCTAACTGTTGAATTCCAGCTCATTCATTGTTAGAACAATGAGTTTATTGGAACATTATTATAAATTCCTACTGATTCATTGTTTCTAATATTGTTTGAAATTACAATTGGTTCATTGTTAGAACAATGAACATTGTTAGAAAAATGAATTGCTTAAAACATTGTTAGAAATTCCAACTAATTCATTCTTTGTAATATATTGTTAGAAATTCCCACTGATTTATTGTCTTTAACATTGTAGGATTTCAAATTGACTCATCGCTTCTATTATTATTAGAAATTCCTACTGGTTTATTGATTCTAACATTGTTAAAAATTCCAACTGATTCATTGTATTCTTAACAATGAATTCCAATTGGTGAAAATAGAAATTCTCAATCAAAGTTCATTTTATGTAAACTGGCATTTGTAAGTCAATCGCCTTTTAATAATTTTTATTTTTAAATACTATAAAAGTATACAAATTCATATAATTAATTGTTGTTGTTCACTTTTTTACATGGTCAGTTCTGTCTAAATACATAAAAATATCGTAATGCATATTCCACCATTCCCGCTTTCAAATTATTATGAAATTTCATAAGAAATTTTAGAGTAGTTAGATAAATTTAATCCCTGAAAATTTCTAAGAATCTTGAAAATACTTGGTCATGTGTTTCATATCTCAATCAATAGTTTGAAGAAAGGAATAAAACAAGCTCTGCCCCCAAAACATTGTGTATAAAAATAAACATATCTTGTGTAGAGAAATGTGGAATTATGTTATCGTGCCAAATGTTAGCTGTAAAAAAAAGAAAAGACAGCGAAAATAAATACATAATGAAAAAGAATTATATAAAAATGTGACTAAAGCAAGCAAGCAAGCAAACAAACAAAAAAAGAAACCAAGAAACTTCTTTTTTTATTCCCAGTAAAAAATATTTTCTAAACTGTTTCAAAAATATTTTCTAAACCTTTCTAAAGCTGTTACAGTGTTTTCAGTAATCGATATAGTACTGAAGCACTGCCTTTATATATGACAAGCTATTCATACTCAAAGTCTTGATTTAATATCAATCTGATAGCTAGATTCAAAAGAAAATGGTTCACTTTTTTTCCCGCCCGGACTCTTTTTCAATAATAAATATTTTATTTATAAGCAGATAACTAATTATTTATTTTAGTACACATAATTAATTTAATATAATATTTATAATATTAATTAAACCAGCGAGGAAATACTTGGTAGAATAAAAAATGTTCCAAATGAAATGGTAAAGAAAATAAAAACACGCAATCGCACACCGTTCATAGATAACAAGAAACAATATTGTTCAGAATCGAATTAAAATTCCTGCAAAAGGGGAAAATTTTGTTCCTTGTGGCACTACTTCGAAACAATAGAAGGGACCTTCTGCCTTGAGTGCAAAAAACGCGAGTAAGACAAAAGCCCAACTTAACAGATGAGGAATTTGAAGTTAACCTTATCAGATTTTCCCCTGAAATTGCTCTGCAACTATTTCTTGCTTTTTCGTGACATTTCTTTCCCCGGAATCTTATTATATTCCTCTTAACCCCTTCCCCCTGCATTCAGAAAGACGGAGAAAGAAAGCCTTTAACACCAAGAGACACCTTTTATCTTCCCGCCATCCGCAAGAAGATTGGATTGTGCTGCCTTCAATCAAAAAATTTACCTTTTACGTCATCTTTCTTCCCAATTCGCAAAAAGTTTTGTATAGTGGCGAAGTTTTGAGATATTGTGAAATATAAAAGAGCAGCTTTATCTCGCTCATGTTAAAGAAAGAGACGGAAATACATAGATACTGGCTAATTTTTTGCTAACATTTATTTAACTATGCTAATTTCAACTGAAATTTATACTCTGAGAGAGGAAGTTAATTCAATAACTTGCCTTTCAAAAAAATCAAATAAAAAATTGTGCCTCTTTTTTTTTTCTTTATACTGAAAAAGTTCCCATAAATAGTGAAAATGATTTACACAATATAAATCAGAATTGATATACAATTATTGCAGTTTGAATGCTCCATTCAACTGCACTTGATAATCTTTTTTATTGGATTGAATAAATGAATTGCATTTTTGAATTTTCGAGTTATTCAAGTTTTGGAAAATAAGGTAACAATTTTTCTCATTTCTCCGCCAATCACTTTACCTATTCTTTTGAGAATTTTATCTTATGTATTATTATTTTTCTTTCAATAATACAAACATAAAAGAAATGATGCAACGGGCAATTTGGTAGGAATGTGAATTAAAAGCTACGGAACTCATCTACTATAAACTACACATAACTGCTTAACTATGTTTTATTCCAACAGAAGTGTTTCATCATTTTCTTATCTAGTATTTTTATATGCTGAACACTAATATTATTTTTATTTTTAGTTAGTTATTCGATATTTCCAGTGCAGAAGTATTGCTATATATTTATGCTGTCACGAATGGTATGACTATTTTGATAGTTTTATCTTGTAAATATTTCAATTTTGCATCTTATTATTTTTTCTTCATTTACTGTCGTTTTATAATATGTTTACATAAATGTACAGTATAAGGCGAGGTCGCCTATCCTGTCATGATGGCCGATGTGGGAAATGCTGACAGATCCCGTATCCTGTATGGCGCCATGTTACGCCACGTCATTAATTACGTGATGCTTTCCCTCCATAATTGGCAGACGAGAGTTGGGCAGTGAGTCTGTAAGACGTACAGCTCACGCTCATGTAACTTTATGTGTTTTATGTTAGTATAGTAATGTTTTGTCCTTTAATTATAATAAATATATTTTCATATTAATGCTGGTCGTTGCCTTTCCCCATATATATATATATATATGAGGGAATCCTGGAGTTCTTACGAATGATTTAACTTCAAAATAACAAATTAATTAAAAAATCCATCCTTTATTAAAAAAGAAAATATATCCCATTTATATCTTTTTTTTTCCTTTTCGAAATTTATCCTTTTTTTATCGTTTGGAAAACAAACAGCTTCGTTTAAATATTTGCAAAAGAATAAAGAACGCTACTAAATTTATTGGCTGTTCAGCGCAATCGCAATTTGACTGAAAGATAAAGAAATTCCTCAACTCGATTAATATTCTGGATTCTTCTAGCGAACGCTTAATTCGAAAGCACGCGAAAAGGATGCACATCTTCAGTGCACATAACTATATTTGGTGATGTAAATAGTTTCGATGAAATGAATTCTTCATATTTAAGTCAAATTTGACATTTCTGTCTGATGTTTTATTTTGTATAAATAGCAAGCATAGTTTTTTTTTTGAAGAAAAATAGTTTTTAGCAGGGTGTAAAAAATTCATTCGATTGTAAACTTTGAATTTATCTCTACAATTATCAAATAAAATCATTCCGAGAGAAAATACATATTTACAAATGTGATGCTAATAATTATTAAGGTATCTAAGACTTTTGGAGAATTTTATATACAAAATGCAATATAAGAATACTTGAATGTGGTTTTTAGATTCGGAAGTGGTAAAAAAAAATAATTGAATATGATTTTTTTAAATATAATTTGTAATGACTATTTCAAATAATAATAATAATTTAGGTTATTTCTCGAGAAAATTTTCAAAAACTTCATATATGATAGAAGTCAAACTTTTATAATAAATTAAATAAAATTAATATTAAAATAAACTGCAATTTATAGACTCTTGCTTATATTATAATCTTAGCATTCTGTGAATAAATAAAGACTTTAGAGCTAACCGAACAATTACTATAAGAATTTTCAGTAAATTTTTATATTCTTTTTTCAAACAAAAGATCATGGTTTGAAAGATATTTTCAAAATATACATTAGTCTAGTGCATTCCCTAGAAAAATGTATAAAGAAAGTGTTCACTAAACTTCAAAATAATCTAATGATAATATCTTGAGTTATTATCTTTGAAATGTGAAAACTATGCATAAAATATCTAGTTTTGAGGAAAATCGAAATTTAATTTTCATTTAATTTAGTTTATTTTAAACTATTTACTACAAGCCTTAAGATATACCCCATTAAAAACTAATACATTCGTATTGCTTTATTTTATGAATTTTTTTCGGTTTTTAATTTTTTTCGGATATCTTATTTATTAAAAACTTACATATTAAAAATTCGTAACATTTTTTGAAATTTAAAGCAGAAATAACGTAAAAATTGAGCACCAAAAAGACGAGCCCAAGATAAAAATGTATGCATTTAAACATTAAGATATGAACTATCCATTACAGTTCATATACCCTTTATTAAAGATACCCTTTTATTCTTTTTTCTAAGATGACAGTGGCCCAAACATGTTGCACAGATTTGCATATTACTGAAGCTATAAAAAGAGCCGCAATGAATTCAATTATATCTTCAGCCATCCTTCTTGAATCTAATAAAATATGTCTACAATGACATCTGCCGTCAGAATAAAAACTGTAAGATGAGGGGCAAAGAAATATTGCTATTAGCATATAAATATTAAGCAAATTTGTAACACAACCATAAAAAAAAATCTGGTTATAATCCAATAGATATCATAAGCGAATTTATTAAGAATCAAATAATCTCGCTGACTGTAAAACCGCAAATCAAACTTAATAAATTGAATTGTTATTCCTAGCGTATTGAAGCTTTTTAGTAGCTTTTCCTAGAAGTCATTCCTATATATATATATATATATATATATATATATATATATATATATGTAAGCATTATTTTATGTGAAGCAGAATGCAGTTTGAAGACAGTGAAGAGACTTGTTATTTCGCGACGTCGTTTTATTTCATTTTTAAGAAGCAGGCATATGTACAAGCGATGAGCACACAGGACGACACAGAGAGAAATGAGGAAAAAGATCTTGGACATTTTATCCCTGGTCTTATATAACCTATGATTTTGATAGGGAAAACATTTCTTCATAGCGCTAATATATTAATAAGACTGATAGGGATTTCTGACGCATGTCAATCGCATGTAAGGGAAAAACAGGGATCTTTTAAAAAGAATGTGCTTACTGGACAGTTT